>JAVJIF010011471.1:57500-132506 GCA_038442645.1 Agave tequilana
ACGTATTATCCAATCCACAAGGACCATGATTGGAATTGTTTGATCGTCGTTCTCCGAGGAAGAAGCGAAACATAATCAACTTGCATTCGGGACAACTATTCGAAATCTTAGGGAAAGACTTGATTTGTTATCTCATGTTTGCTTTTCATGAAAAAAGACCAATTGAAAGGGGTTTCTTCAAACAACAAGGAGCTAAGGCAACTATTCAATCAAATGTTGAGCATGTTTTCCATCTCTTTTCGAGAAACAAGTGGGTATTTTTTGCAAAATTGTGTTCAATTTCATATGTGGCAATTCCGTCAAGATCTCTTCGTTAGTTGGGGGAAGAATCATCATGAATCGGATTTTTTGAGGAACGTATCGAGAGAATTGGATTTGGTTAGACAATAATGTGTCGTTGGTAAACAAGGATCAGTTTTTTAGCAGGGTACGGAATGTATTGTCAAATATTCAATATGATTCCACAAGATCTATTTTCGTTCAAGTAATGGATTCTAGACAATCGAAAGGATCTTCTGATCAATCCAGAGATCATTTCGATTCCATTAGAAATGAGGATTCAAAATATCACACATTGATCGATCAAACAGAGATTTAACAACTAAAGAAAGATCGATTCTTTGGGATCCTTCCTTTCTTCAAACGGAACGAACAGGGATAGAATCAGATCGATTCCCGAAATGCCTTTTTGGATCTTCCTCAATGTCCCGACTATTCACGAAACGTGAGAAGCAGATGAATAATCATCTGCTTCCGAAAGAAATCGAAGAATTTCTTGGAAATCCTACAAGATCAATTTGTTCTTTTTTCTCTGACAGATGGTTAGAACTTCATCTGGGTTCGAATCCTACTGAGAGGTTCACTAGAGATCAGAAATTTTTGAAGAAAAAACAAGATGTTTCTTTTGTCCCTTCTAGGCGATCGGAAAATAAAGAAATGGTTGATATATTCAAGATAATTACGTATTTATAAAATACCATCTCAATTCATCCTATTTCATCACATACGGGATGTGATATGGTTCCGAAGGATTGAACCAGATATGGACAGTTCCAATAAGCTTTCATTCTTGAACAAAAATCGATTTTTGGATTTATTTCATCTATTCCATGACCGGAACAAAGGGGGATACACGTTACACCACGATTTTGAATCAGAAGAGAGATTTCAAGAAATGGCGAATCTATTCACTCTATCAATAACCGAGCTGGATCTGGTGTATCATAGGGGATTTGCCTTTTCTATTGATTCTTACGGGTTGGATCAAAAAAAAAAAATCTTGAAAGAGGTCTTCAACTCTAGAGATGAATCGAAAAAGAAATCTTTATTGGTTCTATCTCCTCTTTTTTATGAGGAGAATGATTCTTTTTATCGAAGGATCAGAAAAAATCGGCCAGGATCTACTGCGGGAATGATTGGAAGATTCAAAACTAAAAACAACGGTATTTGTTAGCAACAACATCACAGAGGCAGTCAATCAATATAGATTGATCCGAAATCTGATTCAAATCCAATATAGCACCTATGGGTACATAAGAAATGTATCGGATCGATTCTTTTTAATGACTAGATCCGATCGCAACTTCGAATATGGAATTCAAAGGGATCAAATAGGGAATGATACTCTGAATCATATAACTATAATGAAATATACATTCAACCAACATTTATTGAATTTGAAAAAGAGTCAGAAGAAATGGTTTGATCTTCTTATTTCTCGAACCGAGAGATCCATGAATCGGGATCCTGATGCATATAGATAATAATGGCCCGATGGGAGCAAGAAGTTCAAGGAACATTTGGAACGTTTCGTTTCTGAACAGAAGAGCCTTTTTCAAGTAGTCTTTGATCGATTACGTATTAATCAATATTCGATTGATTGGTCCGAGGCTATCGACTAACAAGATTTGTTTAA
Organism: Agave tequilana; assembly: GCA_038442645.1. Classification (NCBI taxonomy): domain Eukaryota; kingdom Viridiplantae; phylum Streptophyta; class Magnoliopsida; order Asparagales; family Asparagaceae; genus Agave; species Agave tequilana. The sequence continues at coordinate 59,416 of JAVJIF010011471.1, forward strand.
ATCACTTCATTTCTTTTTGTCTAAGTTACTTCCTTTTTTTTGTCCAAGTCATTTCTCTTTTTGTCCAAGTCACTTCCCTTTTTGTCCAAGTCGCTTCCCTTTTCTTTGTGAGTATCGGGAATACCCCTATTCATAGGTCCGAGATCCACATCTATGAATTGAAAGGTTCGAATGATCAACCCTGCAATCAGTTGTTAGAATCAATAGGTGTTTAAATCGTTCATTTGAATAAATTGAAACCCTTCTTATTGGATGATCATGATACTTCCCAAAGACCGAAATTCTTGATCAATGGAGGAACAATATTTCCATTTTTTGTTCAAAAAGATACCAAAGTGGATGATTGACTTATTCCATACTAGAAATAATCACGGAAAATTCTTTAATAACACGGATTTTTAATTTCTCAATGATATCCCATGATCGAGACAATTGGCTGAATCCCGTGAAACCATTTCATAGAAGTTCATTGATATCTTCTTTTTTATAAAGCAAATCGACTTCGATTCTTGAATGATCCGCATCACTTCTGGTTCTATTGTAACAAAAGATTTTTCTTTTCTGTGAAAAAGACCCGTACCCATAATGATGATCTTACATATGTACAATTCATCAATATCTTGTTCATTCGCAACAAAATATTTTCTTTGTGCGTCGGTAAAAAAAACATATTTTTTTGGGGAGAGAGACTATTTCACCAATCAACTCACAGGTATCTGACATATTCATACCTAACGATTTTCTACAAAGTGGTGATGAAACGTATAACTTGTACAAATCTTTCCATTTTCGAATTCAATTCGATCCATTCGTTCGTAGAGCTATTTACTCGATCACAAATATTTCTGCAACACCTCTAAGAGGAACAAATAGTCAATTTGAAATAACTTATTGCCAACCTCTTTCAGATATGAATCTATCTGATTTAGAAGGGAAGAACTTGCATCAGTATCTCAGTTTCAATTCAAACATGGGTTTGATTCACACTGCATGTTCTGAGAAATATTTACTATCCGGAAAAAGGAAAAACGGAGTTTTTGTCTAAAGAAATATGTTGAGAAAGGGCAGATGTATGGAATTTTTCAACGAGATAGTGCTTTTTCAAATCTCTCAAAATAGAATCTGTTCCAAACATATTGCCATGGTTCCTTACTTCGACAGGGTGCAAATATCTAAATTTCACCCTTTTAGATACTTTTTCAGACCCATTGCCGATACTAAGTAGCAGTAAAAAATTTGTATCCATTTTTCATGATATTATGTATGGATCAGATATATCATGGCCAATTCCTCAGAAGATTCTTCCACAATGGATTCTGATAAGTGAGATTTCGAATAAGTGTTTGCAGAATTTTATTCTGTCCGTAGAAATGATTCATCCGTTCCATTGATATGGGCTTAATACATAACAAACTAGAATATTTTTATTACAGTTTTTCCTAGCGTGAAAAGAGAAACATAAATTGTATCTTCACATCTAATGCAAATACGTAATAGTATTTTGATTCAAAAAGATATATGGCTAATTTAGATAGCAAGTAATTGAAAATAAATGTGGACCATGCAAACATTATAATAAATAGATATGGTAACAAATTTAAATTATTTTACTCCAAAAACGAGCCTAGATTACAAATCAAATGTAATAAGGATGTGTCTTGCACTTTAAAGATTCTATATATTAATGTAGCCTAAGGATGATACTTTTTAATTTTAATGTAAGGTTCAAAACTAATTGTTTTTTCTAATAAAATTTCAAGAGCTCTTGTGTTATGGTTAGCAAGTGATCTATGTCCATATTTATTAAAGAAAATGTATTTTGATGCCACAATTTAGAGTTGAAATCATTTTTCTCTCGTAGGCATTGCGTTGTATGTGCCAAATCTAGCTTTATATGTTTACGCCCTTGCTAATAGAAAATCCTTTGTTCGCCATTTTCAATGTTAGGGTGGTGAATTGTTGTACTTCCACTTCTAGGTATCTTTATAGACTGGAGGGAGGCTCCAAACTATACTGAGAACCCACTGGCTATCATTTTCTTGAGATAAAGGAACTCTATCTTTGCTGATTTCCAGTGGAACTCTCATGTATGCTTGTTGCTCTACTTGTAAAAATGTGAATTTTGAATTTTCAGTTGAAGTCACCTGACCGATTGTTTGAAGCCTTAATCATCATTGTGACCTTGACGTGTTGAAAACTCGAAACGTCTTCATCTACGTTCCTCTCACAACTATAATTGCGTGGAATAAAAATAAGATTTGGGGCTTATTTTAGTGGGCACAGAAAGTACTTAGAGAGTTTCCTTTTTGTCATGATTCATATATAGTAGAAACAGAATAAGGAGAGAAAATATACAAGGAGAGAGAGATAATCGAGACCTTAGTCTCCATACACTTACTTTTCAATTTTGTCGGCATGGATATTTCTTGAAACTTCATCCGTTATGCAGGCTATTGTTTGATAAATAAGACCTAACTCTTGGGATCCATATAAGAACCTATTATTGTTTGCTGATTAATTAAGATCCACAATTTTAACCGAATTAAACTCTTGGGATTCCACAAGAGAACCTATTTTCGTTGATGCAAGTAAGACCCTTATATAGTAATTGAAACTCTTGACATTCCATTACTGACGAAATTACTGAGCCACTAACCAGCTACTCTCAAGACAAGATCTTTATGTTTAATAACAACCATGTGTAACAAACACCTCTGGTTTTTTTAGATACACTAGTTACTCAAATGGTGTTATTATACACAATGTTTAGAAGGATTATAATTTCTATCCATTGCAATAGCACAACTGTTCCCTGGGTCGGGATATACCATACCTTACTTACTACTGCCTTTATATTTTGACTCTTTCCAACCTGCAAGGCACTTTTATGGACGGTTTGTATATTGGAGGTCGGATTTTATATTTTTCTATGTGTCTTTTTCTGACTGTAAGGCTTACTATCATGCATTGTCCCAGGCTCTTTTGGGCTTCTCTAGGTTTGAAGATGCTTACTATTTCTGCTCATCGTTCCTTTTTATTTATTCATGGAAAAAATGCGCTACATTATGCCACCAGTGTAAGATTTATTGGTAACCAACCAGTCATGTGTTCTTTGCTTAGCTAACACGCATCCACCACGCTAAGCTGGGCAAGGAAATTCCTACCTTCCCAATGCATACCCTTCAACCTCTCTGTCTCCGCAAAACATATATGCAAATAGCCAATACTGTTTTCTTCACATTTAGATACTTCCCAAGTTGGTTATAATTCTATTTCTCTTGTAAGTAAGATTGTTGGTCTGACGTCCTTTCGAGGAGTTTGTGTGTGTGTGTGTGTGTGGTGGGGTAAATGGATTAAGCTTGATTGAGCCAACCCTTTTGAAACTTGGCTTCAAGTGCTAGAAGGCTAGCCTGATCTATGCTTTTGTTTTTGTTTTAAGCTGAAGCAGACAAGCTCTAGCTGAGATTGTTTTGAATTTTGAAAGCTTTAGTTCAACTTGTTAAAACTCAAAAATGTGTAACCAATAAGGTAACTTCTCATGCATGAACCAATCCTACTAGGTTTGCGGGCAACATAGACCTTTGTAATATGAAAGACATGGGATTTGACACCAATTAGAGGATCAATGTGGCAATAATAAGATAATTTATAATTTCTGGCAACCTTCCCACATGGAGTTATGCACCACTGCTGACCAGTTTGACAAAAACGTGATGATAACGAAAGTAATGTTTGCGTGTCAAATAGTGAATCTGTCAATCATACCGTCATTGCTAGATGTCCCCATGCATTGCTTAAAAGGGAGCAAAATCGTGGGATTATGGCAATGGTAGGTTATTCATCCAGACAATGACAGAAACAGCTCTGGTATTGTTTAGTTTTTAACTCTATTATGCAATACCTTATCATATTGTGTGCATCCGGTCATTGAATTGGTTATCTGTTATCATTAACAACTTCAATAGATACCAGTTTTTAGATTTCACTTTTTCTAAATTATCTCAATCTTATGCTGTACCAGACTTCCTAGCTGATGAATTACTAAGGGATATTGATGTTGTTCTATTAATTTCATGTTCATAATTTCTTTTTGGCTCACCATTATGTACTCATCATTGTCAATATTTAGTCCTTTTCCACAGCCAGACTGTTGTTGCATGCTACTAACATCTTAATTAGCTATTTAGCTTATTCCCTTAAAATTTCCAATATAGTAATGCAGTTTTCTTGTGGTGGGACTAACTACTATGATTAATACACACACATTAAATCAATTTGTTTTGTACTAATGTATTTTCAAATGTAATTTTACAGGCTGGTGCATTGATGGTTGTGGGTTTGCTAGCAACTAGAGCAACATTAGCGCCTAAGCTCATACAAAATTTGGTTTTTTTCGTTGCACGGGTGGCTCAACATGATGCAAAACAGTCAGCAGACTTACCATGGATTCGTGTAACGATAATGGCTATAGTCAGCCTTGTCCAGGTAGGGAGGCTATCTTCATTTTTGTCTGGTCATTTGTTGGATGGACACTGCGTAGTGGCTATTGATGAGATTGAAATTAGAGCAGGCTTAAAATGGAATTCCAAAAATACATGAATCTTTCTTTAAATGGGCTTTTTGGATCCATTCATGATTTATATATAAAAATTTCAGAAAACTACAATAAGGTTTTATTATTATTATTATTATTTGAAACAGAATTATAGCGTTTATATGTTTTGATCTTCCATTCCACTTTTGATGTAAAGAAAACTCTTGAAACAATATCTGTTCACAGAACCAGACATCCATTATCTCTGATATGTAATTATTGACTTGTACATCTAATTGTCCTAGCTATTTCCACAATTTAAAAGAAATGAGCATTTGTGATACTGTAGTAAGCCCACATCAGTTAGTGCGCTTTTGAAGGGTTTAGTTTGTTTAGTGTAATCAGTTATTTTATGACAGAGGCTATTCATTTGGGTTCATATGGAGTGTAAATATCAGAGAACTAGTTTGGGTTCATGCCAGGGCGATCGTCGACAGAGGCTATTCATTTGCTTCGTCAACTTATAGAGCGATTTCGAGAGAGGAAGAGAAATTTGCATATGGTTTTTATTGATTTAGAAAAAGCTTATGATAAGGTGCCAAGAGAGGTATTATGGTGGACATTGATGAAAAAGGGAGTTCCCATCAAATATATTGACATAATTAAGGATATGTACGATGAAGTAGTGACAAATGTCAGAACTTGTGGATGCATAACAAGTGATTATTGGATTGCATCAAGGATCTGCATTAAGTCCATTCTTATTTGTCATGGTGATGGATGAGCTTACTAGAGCTATTCAGGATGAGATACCGTGGTGTATGCTATTTGCTGATGATATTGTCCTAGTCGATGAGATGAGAGCTGGGTAAATGCCAAATTAGAGTTATGAAGACAAACTCTAGAATCTCGTGATTTTAATTAAGTAGGGCTAAAACAGAGTATATGGGGTGTAAATTCAGTAAACAGGGAATCTGAGATTATAGTATTGTGAGACTAGATGGACAAGAAATACCGATGAACAATCATTTGAAGTACTTGGGTTCTATTATCCAAAAGGATGGGGAGATTGATAGTGATGTCAACCATAGGATTCAAGTCGGCTGGTTGAAATGGAGGAGCGCAATAGGAGTTTTATGTGATCGTAACATTCCGTTATGGCTGAAGGGAAAGTTTTATCGGACTGCTATTAGACCAGCTTCGTTATATGGCACAGAATGTTAGGCTATAAAGAGATATCATGCCTAGAAGATGAGTGTATCAGTGTGTGGTAACATGCGGAGAGATAAGGTGAGAAATGAGAATATTCGTACTAAGATAGGTGTAACCTCTATAGAAGAGAAGATGAGAGAAAACCGCCTACGATGGTTTGGTCATGTGCGACGTAGACCTACAGATGCGCCAGTCCGGCGAGTAGAGCATATCAATTTAGGGCAAGTTAAAAGAGCGCAGGGGAGACCGAAGAAAACATGGATGGAGGTAATACGGCAAGATATAGTCTTAAGATCTTAGTGAAGGCATATTGCTCGATAGGAATGAGTGGAGAAAGCTGATCCATGTGCCCGACCCGGCGTAATTCTCTTTTGGTTCATGTAGCCTACCCCAAATACTTGGGACAAATGGCTTAGTTGTTGTAGTGTAATCAGTTATTTTATGAGTTTTGTTTGCTTCATCTTGTTTTTTTAATATTTTATTTCTTGCTTTGGCAGGAGTTTTTTTTTTCATTTCTTATTCATCTTGTATTTCAATGAAATACATCTTCGTGGCTTTATATTTGACTTTCCCAATACTTGTGTGTCTAATTTTACCGTTTTTATTTCAGTCTCAGTCACTTCAAGTATTTCCAAAGAAGACTATGATGGTTTTGAAGGAAATTCGGTATTGTCTTGCCAGCTTTGCTCTTCATTGCCATAATTTTGATTTTTCTTATGCATTGAGATTTGTTTTCTGAATTGCGCTCTTGAGTTAAATATTTTTTTTGTATTTTTGGCACTCCCCTGATCCTTATATTGCATTGTTTCTTGAAGGGATTTTGCTGGGATACTCTCTGGTTTATCACAGGAGTTCAATATTCAGAAATTCCTGTGTCTTTATGTTGAAACATTGGTTGATTATAGGTAAACTGTAGTTTTCAGTTTTTTTCCTTCAAACATTTCTTTTCATATCATGTTGAAACTGATTGTTGTTCCCTTTTACAGTACTTCTGATGCTTCCTATCTTGATGCATTGATAAACGTGTTAGAGACCCTTCAAGTGAAGGAGATTGTTGAGAAGGTTGTGTCTAAGCTATTGGTATATTGCATGAAATTATCGCACAGCAAAGATACTTCAGATTTATATGAAACAGGTACCTTCAATTTTATTATCTTTATGTGAGCTATAATACTTAATGCATGGTTTAAAATCTCGGTATCGTTGTACGGACATTAATTTTTAATATCAGTCTCGCCATTATCGATCAAGCGATATTATATGGTTAATATTGTATTGGGTTCCTCAGAACCCACCCACCCACCCACACACACACACACACAAAACCCCCACCACCACCACAGGCTTTATTTTATTTTTTTAGTTCTCACATCTGATTTTGTTTTGCATTTCCTAGTTGTTTCTTACTTTATGAGTAAACACCTGATTTGCATTCATTTATAGTCATTAATGTATAAGTACCTCTCTCTCTCTCTCTCTCTCTCTCTCTCTCTCTCTCTCTCTCTCTCTCTCTCTCTCTTATCCCCTCTTATAATTATCGTAGGTGAACGGGCAAAGAAAGTTTTGGTTGTGATTGAGAAGCATTATCCATCTGAATTGCGTGGAGCTGTTCAGAAATTCCTTCAGGTTCGTTATAATGTTTTATTTTGATTCCTGATATGGCAGTTTTATCCTATACTAAGTAATGTGTTACTGTAGAACTCCAAATTGAACCTCAGAGAAGGGGATTCCAATTTCAAAACTTTCTGCCTGATGTTCCATGAAGGTTTAGATGATATATCTGACTCAAAATTTTGGTTCTCTCTTGAACATCCAAAGGTATCATGTTTATTTCACTTTTTTGTTTAGTTTTTTGATTTGGATTCTTTGTGAATTTACTAATTCCTATAACAAAATACTTAGTTCTGTCTGTTTTTATTTCTTGATTTGGATTTTGGAATGCTAATATTTCATGTATGATGCAGGCCGATGTTCGTAGAGCAGCTCTGTTAGGTATAGCTGAATCTGGCATCTTAAAAGATATTTCTGCTACTCCGCAGGTAGTTTGTCTCTCATTTTTGTACCAAACATTTGCTCGCTATTCAGATTTCTTAATAGGTGTCAAAAGATTCATGATATTTTAAAATGGTTTCAAATTTCATACTTATTTTCACTGTGGTGCAGAAGCTCGTAAATGTCCAGAATGCAATTGTTCGACGCCTGCATGATGATGATCTGAGTGTTATTCAGACAGCTTTATCTGTTGGGTTGGCTGGAACAGTTGATCCTCCTTGTCTCTTGAGAGCTTATAGGGAGATACTTTACAGATGCATTCACATAATAAATGGAAGTAAGTGTTGTTTTGCGAGCATTACAGTTCTTTCAGAAATTATATAAGCTCTGTTGTTTTCAAAGCCAAACTATCGCCTTGGCTAGAGTTTTTTAATGCCGTCTGCTGGGATAGCTTAACGTTACACCTTTGACTTTCTGACTACATTAATATTTCATCATAAACATGCTTATTTTTAGTGCTCAGGTCTCCACTACTGCAAATAATCCCATCCAATTTCATGTTCATCTTTTGTCAAATATGGATTCTGCTGTCTGTCCTTCAAAGTATGTACAAGGATGGGATAGTGGCAAACTACCAAGAAATTAAAAAAAAAATTCCAAAAAGATATCTGAATACCGACTTGTTTTAATGCCTACTGATCACTGGACCTGTGCTAGTACATGTAGAGTATAAACTATAAAGTCGTTTCAATATTATATTCTGTGACATCCTGATCAAGGCAAGTCAAGTTATTGTGATTTTATATGTTTTTCTTAATCTAATGTTAGAAGGGACTGAAATTGAAGATCCAATCTACTTTCTCTTAATTGTTTTTTCCTACTCAGTAATATGTGTTTCATATCCAAAGCCATTTTGACTAAATATGGATATTGAATTTGATATCCACCAATCTATGTATTCCACGTAAAGAAAATAAAGGCTGACACAGTAAATCCTTTATATCTTCACCATGCAGCCTCTGTTTACATTTCCTGTTATTACCATTTAATTTCAAGGTCTTAGCTCCTAACAATCTTCTGCTGTTATTTCATTCCATCACTTCCATTAGATTTCTATCGGAGGCTTTACTGGAAATTGTATTTTCAAGTACCAGTTGATCAATGCTTGGTTTACAGAAATTCAAATTTCTGCTATTTAGTTGTCATTTACATTATAACACCTGGAAGTGGTCTTTACAAACATTTATTGATTGTTAGATGGTTCTAAGAATTGGGCAGGGTGGTGGAGAATTTCCGCTGCGATCGATCGGACGATCGATCCGCCCCACAAGCGAGAGTAGGGAAGTGAGGAGTGTATGAATAAAAATAATACGCAGCACAGAAAAGAAGAGACACAAGATTTTACGTGGAAACCCAAATCGGGAAAAAATCACGGCGAGGAGGAGAATAATTCATTGGTTACAGGATTTACAGAGATTGTATGCCAGAGTCTTGGTGTTGTTTTTTTTTTTTTTTGCAAAAAGGAAAATGAGAGAGCCTTCTTCTCACGGGAGGAGAATGTCTATTTATACTTGATTTGATCTGCTTGCATGGAGGCGGATGGTACATGCGTGTTTCTCGTAACCACGCCATCTGCAAATGTTGATTTATTATAACGATCGTGATTTCTGGCGCTTAATTGTTGGGATTGTATGCATAGAAATTCACCTCTATCCATAACTGTTCATGTTGGAGGGCGTTTCACGTTATGAACGTGGAGGAAGATCCGACTGCGTAACTGAAGGCGGAGATCAAGGCTGATCTATTGCCGTGGTGTGATTGAAGACGGAGATCAGGGATGATATGTTGCCGTGGTTGTCTTGTGCTGAGCTGAATTCCCCAAAATGGGGGGCTCTGGGATGACTGAGAGCGTTGGAGCTCCCGTGATGGAAGCATCTTCGAGGAGAAGAGCGGTTTCTGGAATGGCTCCGGAGTGACGGAAGCTTCTGGTTGCTAGGACACGCGTCATCATATTGTGAGGGTCAAAATTTACCACTACAGGCACTAAACGGGATCCAAACGAACAATAAGAAAAATATTTGTAGAATTTTGAGATAAAACTGACATAGATAAAACTATCTAGATGTGTACTGTGTGAGAATTGCACCACTTCATAAAAATGATATGCTTTTGCACATAAATATGACACATTTGTAAGGAAGGGCACTTACTTTCACTGTGCAATGACGAGAGAAGAAGACTTGATGGCATGGATGATTGGAAGTTTGAGTAAGTTTGCTATGAATCAGATGTTAACATAAATACGATAAGGAGATTGGACTTGGCTTGAGTTGTGTTTATAATTATCTGGCAGAGGTTCTCACTGGAAATGCAATGAGGTAATTTGGTCGACACGTGAGGAGATTGGTAGCCAGTTAGCCTAGAAATGTACACAGTAGTTACTAGATCTTTAATATTTGTATTTGTATTGTTGAAGTACAAAAGCAAATAAGAAAAATATTATCTTGCTGTCATAATAAACTTCTTGCCTTTTTTATTTAATATTTTTTATGGCCTTTTTTATTGCTCGATAGGAATGAGTGGAGAAAGCTGATCCATGTGCCCGATCCGGCGTAATTCTCTTTTGGTTCATGTAGCCTACCCCAAATACTTGGGACAAATGGCTTAGTTGTTGTTGTTGGCCTCATTCTTTGGCTTGTAAAGTGCATTCTGCATGTGTTGTTTATCTGTCTCTCCAGGTACATCTGCAACTTCTCAGGCCTGTGATGTTGCTGTATTGTGCATGGAACGCTTGGTTTTGGATGTTCCGTTGCATCACTTGGATTATTCTAAGGAAGTTGCTACCATTATATTTCCTCTACTTCTCGTGCTACCAAAGGTTTGAATCATGTCATGCTCAGTATGCGTTTATGAACTCTGTTTCCCTTTTTTGTTCCAAGAGCATAAACTAAGTACTCTGCTTTTTGGTGCTTTGCAGACATGGAGGGTGAACTTAAAGGCTTTGGAAATATCTAAGCAAATTCAATGGCCATTTTACGGTGATAGCGGTAATCCTGGTGATACATCTTCGGAGAAACCAAAAGTAAGTACTTATGACATACAGGTTTTCTAATAAACATTTGATTTCTGAAACAATTCAATCTTTCCACCTGGAAAAGGCTGGTTCCAGAATGAGGATTATAAAAACAAATGTATCTTTAACTTTTGAGCTGTGATCAATGGTGGAGAAAGCAATTTTCGTGTGTGTGTGTGTGTGTGTGTGTGTGTGGGCGCGCGCGCGCGCGCGCGCGCGTGTGTATTGGGGGGTGGGGGTGGCGGTGGCGTGGGGGGTGTTCCTATACAGAATACGCAGTTGAGAGCTTATAGAAAGGAAAGTAATTTATTGCAAAGAAGAATAGGTTACAACATACTGGCAAGATTCTATATATTTGGAAATATTTATGATACATCATCATCATAAAACAGTATTTAAAAGAATTATCTCAGTGTATATGACCTAGTTGCCATTCATCCATCCATATTCAATTTGATTAAGCAAGTGATTTTTTTATGAGCTAAGCCACTGTCATTGGTCTAGACAATTTGAAAATTTAAACATCAGTAACTGTGAGAAATAAACACACTAAAAAAGAAATGATGACACATGAAAGTTAAATACTGACACTCATGAATTATTATTCTATACTATTATCTGTGTAAAAGAAGAAATCAAGGCTAAACATGCGCATGACTGTGTAATTAATCTAATTATCTTTGCCAATGTTTTAGTAGATCCGTTTTCTTCTCTTCCTGCTTGTCTTCCTGTCTTATTTCCTTTCACAATCTCTCTCAATTTCTCTTTCTCTGGAATCTGCTAGTATAATATCAAAATGGAAGAAATATCAATCTTTGCAAAAGAATGCATAAGAAAAAGAGACATGATTTTAAGAAATCAATATATACTTAGATCATGTCTGTTCCATGTCACATGTTTTTTTTAATAAAAATCATGTCAACTTCCCTTTCAATTTAATTTTTAACTCTTTTTTTTTAATCAAATCCAAAATTTGAGCAATTAATTTTAGTCTATAGAATGCAAAGATGAGTAGGAAATTAGAGGTATTTGAAATTATGAGAAATCTGGACCTAACGTTTTGCCTTGTTGATTTTGTCTTTCTCCTTTGTTTGAGTTGCGGTCTACTTTGACAAAGTCCCCTAATAGCATGGTTTAAAATCTTGGTCTCGGGAACTGTATTGGCCAATGTTTTAGTATCAATATTGTCAATATCATCAATGTTGGCCGATACCGGCTGAAATGCTTTAGTATCAATATTGTGAATATCGGCTGTCAACAATACCACCAATATCGGCCCTGGCTGATATTATAGAAATTGTTATCTCATCAGGTACCCCAAAATCTGACTCGATATCGCCAAAATATATTAGAGGGCTGAAATTTGAAACAATACTTAATAGAGCTAATTGGAAGAAAAGGATTCATGTAGACATGTAGATGGCCCTACAAAATTGGGAAAAAGGCTTTGTTGCTGCTACTATTATATCTAGTTTGGCAAAGTGAAGAAAGAAAGAGAACAAATTCAACATCTTTCTTTCTTTCTTTTCCCCGGGGAATGTTGCCCCCCTCCCTTTTCGTCTTCTGTTCTCTTTGTTCTTTTTAGTTGCGGGAAGGAAGAGCCATAGCGGTCTTGCAAGTCACAATGGTCTCGGGAATTATGCAAGATATGTATGTGGCTTTTAAGTTTCGGGTCCTGAAATCAACTTATGATTGAGAATATTATTTACCATTGGATAGCTATCATGTACTTGGAAGATTAGATTGGATTGGATTCCAAATCTGACAAGAAGGGCATGTCTACTAACTGCCAGATAAGGTGGGGGCAACTCTATAAAGAAAATACTTTGTCGTAAATTTGTGAGGGTAGCTCCTATATATAGAAATAACCTGCAATCTTACACGTCCCTCTGTCTTGACGCTTAAGGCTGTGATCTTAGAGGTCCTTAATTTTCTTGATAAAATTGTCTCCAGGACTATCATGCTTTTACTTGTAACCTCTTGATTGCTTGAGCTGTTAAGACTTAATTTTTTTCCTAATCTTATTGCTCCCCTCTTTCCTCGTTCCTTTTCTTGCGTTCCTCACAGGCTCAAACCTCCGTCATTAGTTTCTTAGTTGTTCCTGTTTATAGATTACTATTAAATTCACAAGCTTTGTGTAGAACCGGGTAACTCTTTTGCATACAGAATTTATAATTCTAGTGTTGTACTTTTAATTCGGGCAAGAAAACTGTTAAAAAACAGCCTTATGATCTGTTAAAATTTTATGGTTTTCGTATCTGATAGGGAAGTATGATTATGGTTTTGCCAAGGCACATCCTTTAAGTGTGATGGCCTATGAATGATATACAAGCATATCCACATCCTTTTGCTATGTGAAAATGTATTTATTCTCATTCAATTTTTTAAAGTAGGTCCTACTATATCTCCATTCATCTCATCATTTTGTTACAAAAATTGTATAGTTAGGAATGCTTTATTAGTTTGTTTCAGTTTGCTTTGCCTTTTCTAAGATCTGTAGATATATGTAGCCTTAGAAATGTTTGTGATATGACCTTGAACACGTTAACCTGGTTAGATTTGTTTTTACAGATATTCATTATTATGGATAAGAAGAATGTTTAGATTTCCTTAATAGACAGTAAATACTAGGATATGAAGGCTTCATTATGGTATTGGGAATATTTGAGGTAATCTAGGCATAAGGAGATAGGATTGGATCTCAGTGCACATGTTTGGGTTGCATAGAACAGCACAGGCTGGTGTTCAACTGAAAAATATGAAAAACTTAAGAATAAAAGAGGCATAGATAAGCAGTACAACTTGGTACTTAAAAAAACAATGGTTAAGTATACTGTTTCATTTGATGAAGTGAAAGGGACAGAACATTTAAAACTTGAATGGAATCGCAGTTTGCAAAATCATGTTGATATATATTTTAGCATGTGATTAACAACTATTAAATTTAAAGTTATCAACTGTCGCCATGAACAGTGCCACATTTTTGCTTGAGATTCATTAGGTGGATTCTGTTGAGCTGAAGAAATTTCGGATGCTTCTACTGATGGAGTTTGGGTTTCACCAACCAAATTTGACCGGGTCGCTTTTTTTCTGGCAACCGGAGGTCCCTGCTCGTTTTCTTTCCTTTTTTATGTCCGTGGCTTAAGGAATTCACATTGATCACCTCTTTTTTGGTGGATGCACCTCTCCTGGCTCTCCATCTGTCTGTTGCTTTCTAAAATACACCATTTTCCCACCATCTTGATTCTTTCTATACTTTACTCGATATGCTTCTTTTTCACCATTTTTCTGCCATAATGTTGATGTCTGGAATCAAACTAGTCATGTTTGGGTTCAGGTATTCTTGACGGTGCCGCCGCCACCACCATTACCAAACCACCCAAAAAATTTAAAAAAAAGATTAGGAATGAAGAGGGGGGAAAATAACCCCTAATGAAATGCTATACTGACTGATGACTGCCGCTCAGAACCAAATTGCTCGCATGTCGAGTTCTGCTTGGGTTTCCCTTCAATGTTCCTATTTGTTTTGCTTCGACCATGGTTTCAAACATTGGTCAATTCCAATATTTATTGGCAATATCGTATCGGGTTATGAGGTACCCGATACAATATTAACACTATAATAAAATGTGCCAATATAGATGACCGATCTTGATGCTAAAAACTATTGACCAATATAGATACTATACTGAGATTTTAATCCACGGCTTTGACTTTTATATCTGAACCAAACCATACCCTTCGTTATGTGATTGTGGATGGAAGTAGACAGTATGTGCACTCCATGGTGGAATAATTCTTCAAAAATTATTTTAAATATTTCTATGAGGTACCCATTATCCACTGCCCCCTGACTTTGCAAACTCTTTTTTTTCACTTTTTATGTAGAAGACAAGTAAAACATGATAGTTCTGTTAAAGGGCTGTTTATTTGCTTGCATTTTCTTTTGAATCTACTAGGTTTACAGTAAATAAGAGTTTTGCAATGTTTTTTTTTCTTGTACAGTGTTATTTTAATTTTATTTTATCATCTTAAAGCAACACAAAACCATTATGAGATGATTTATCATGCGACTATATTTTTGGTTGCCCAATTAGTTATTCCTTGATATGCCATGTTTCAATACTCTAAATTATTTTTTTTAATTATTGAAGTTAGAAATCTCCTAAAATAAGATTCTTACCACATGAATGATAACTGAAAAGTTTTAATACCTAATTTTAGTTTTATTTATCAGATCTTCTTTTGTTCCTCTTATGTATGTAGACATCATACTTTTCTGAAATGCAAAACATGCTTAGATACTATGGAAAATCATTTTTTCTTATTATCTTATGACATCTATCTGTTATTTTGTTTAATTGTTTGCCTTTTCTTATAAGCGATTCCAATCTTGATAAACTCTTAATATATGCAGATTTTGGAATCTGGTCATATTACTGCCATCAATTTGAAAACAATCGAAGCTTTGGCTGAAACCTTTAGAAAAAACCCTGAAACACATATTCATTGGCTGGTAGAGTGTAGCAGATGCAATGAACGGGCGAAAAATTTACTTTTCCTTATTATATTGCAAGCATCAGTGGTTCACGGTGAAGGTATTTATATATATGAGTTATGGCTGTTTGGTCCGACTTTTTTTATTTTCTCCGTATTTTCTATGAGATGCATAGAGTCAAAGATTAATCATTCTTTCATGCATCCCTTAGATGATTATTGATCTTAAAAATTTTCATCCTTGACATATTAAAAGAAGTTTGAGTTGCAACTAGCTTAAATGCTGTTTTTCTGTTCCTTCCAAGTAGTTGTGTATTTCAAAGGAAAGTGGGCTTCTATTAGTAGTCATGATTGATATTTTAGTTGTAATTGATATTTCTGTCGCAGGAACCATATTTCATGAGACTGATAATGTTTAACTATTTTCATTAGCTTTGTATTTTCTGCATAATACTGTGACTGGATTAACATATTCAAATATCATTATGCAAAGTTGCTAAAGTTTCATCTTCATCCAAGATATAATAGGATTGTGAGTCCATAATTAAAAAAATTGGCTTATTTGAGTCACAGTTGAATACAATTCCCTGTAGCAAATTTCATCACCTTACAACTGTATCTAACTTTATCAGTCTTAAACTGCGTGAGGGTAGGCCTGTCTTCCTGCTTGTTGGTCACCCTGGACTAGCTCATAATTGCCTCAGTTAGGAATTTAGGGCCAATTTAGAGATCGTTGATGTCAGGTTAATAGCCATTCGTATAAAATAGGTCAATTGTTTTGTGGAGCTTTATCGACGTTTAGCCGTTTGTAACCGGCCCCATGTTTATGGGAAAAGATTATGTGACAATGAAAATGTGTCAATTGTCCAGAAAACTTAGAGAAGGAAGCTTTTGTTTCATAACAAAATTTTTGTTGCATGATTCCCCACCATACTAGTTGCATTTTCATTTGAAGATTCATGTCCTAAGATCAAGAATCATGCCAGAGAAGCCTGATCATGGACAGAAATTGACACTGTGTGAAGATGGCAAAACAACAATTCCACACACACACACACACACAGAGAGAGAGAGAGAGAGAGAGAGAGAGAGAGAGAGAGAGAGAGAGAGAGAGAGAGAGAGAGAGAGAGAGAGAGAGAGTTTTGAATGTGTATGTATGTACATACACACAGCGTACACACACGCACATCTCTCTCTTCATATAGTTTGATAGGTAGGAAGGGAGGGAATGCACATGCATGTGGAGTATTATACTGTTATGTGTTGTATCAGCAATAGGCATCGGTCTGCATCTTTTATGGAATATCTTAATATATATCTGCTTTATACTGAGACATATGCTAATTTATACTCACATTATAATTTGATGTCCTTTTTCTAACAAACAAAAGTATGTAATTAATAATGAAAGTAAATACATCTCTTAATGTTTAAATTTATTATGAGCATAAGCGAATTATTTGCGAAGTGTAGAAGATGTTTCGGGGGGTTTCCAAATTTAAAAATATATATTATAAAATTGAGGACAAAATTTTTTAAAGTGTCTACCATGTCTATGTGAACAACAACAATAACAACTAAGCATAATTGTCTCCATCCTAGTTCATTTAAGCCTCCCTTTAGTCGCCCATTAGCTATGATCCTTTCACTTTTCCTAATTGGCACACGTATTGCCCTGCATTGCACATGTCAAAACAATCTCAATTGATTCTCCCTCGTTTTATCCTCAATAGGAGCGACCTCTAACTTCCAGTGGATGCCCTCATTTCTTACGCTATCTCTTGGTGTATTGCCACTCTTCCATTTCGGCATTCTCATTTCTGCTACATCCATTTTTTGGACAATGATGGAAGTGTCTATGCAACATAAATCATGTCCAAGATATTTAATGTGAAACATTTATGGTAGGTTTTATTTAACATTTACAACTATGTGGATGTATTTTTCTGCTGCTAGCTATTTAGTGATTTTCTTAGATAGGTTTTTTTTTTTCTATATTGTCAATTTGTTGACTTTTTAACATTTGTTTTAGCAACTTTTCAGTAGTTTTGTTCCTATTGTTTAGTGTGTCAAACTAATGCAATGGTCATGATTTTTATTAGTATGCTTAGTATTATTATACTTAGTGTTATGCATAAAATTGTAGAGTTTTGCTGTTGAATACAAATTTATTGATGTTTTATCTTAATATATTTGTGTTGTTGCTGTTGAAAGCTTCTATTGAGTTTATGCATTTGGATTTATAACCATAGATTCTGGTAGCGTATTGAAGCTATATCAAGCTTGCTCTTCAGTGCTTAGAGATGGTTGGCATGAAATGGAATCCCATGGTAGAATTGATCTTGCTGAAGAGGTACATGGCTGCAGTGTTCAATACATGAGTTGTATTTTATCTTTTACTGCACAGAATTATTATTTCATTATATTTGAGAATTTATGACATTGCTCAAATATTTACAAGTTCGTCTTCTCTTGCATCTGCAGTTTAACATGGATAAATTTGATAAGTCTTGCATAGGATTGGTGGACCAGCTTTTAAGCATGGATGTCGAAACTTTGAATATCAAGATCCACATTTGTATTTATTGGTGTATACTGAAAGCATGTACTGAGACAGTTAAGGGGAGTAACTCGGTATGTAGCTTGCTGTTTGTTATTATTACCTGGTGTTGGAGTTTGACTTTTACTTTAAAGTAGAATGCTGGAGGTTTTGTTGCTCTGTTTATTGCTTCTTACTGTGGGAAGTAATTTTTTTTCCCACATGCAGGCAGATCAAGTTGAGCAGCTAATGATACTCGATGAGCTATTCCTCTTTTTCTCCACATCACCTTCCAAGAACATCTTCAGGAAACACATGCATTTTCTTGTAAAAAGTTGCAGCACAACTCCATTTCAGTTTCTTTGCAAATATTTTGCAGAAGAAGGTTTGTGTGATAACCTTCATTCTGTCTGTATTTATCTTTGGTATATATAATTGCTCCAATTATAGCAAAGTAGACTGGTAGCTTCCGCAGAATAGGCCACCACATGTATGCACAAAAACGCAACCAAACAGGTACAAGACGTTAACAAGATTTTGCTCTGGTGTGCTTAAATAGTACCTTGCGCAAGGCACATCACCTAGGTTAACTATGGGTCTCAATTGTGGGTGGAGAAAAAAATGATTAACCTATTAACCCTAAATCTTATCTATTAACCCATTCACCTGCAAGTGTGCAACCACTTTCCAATCTCCACTCTTCATTTAAAAACTAGGACTGGTCGAGTCCCTCTGATTAGCTGCATGTTGCCAATTGCTGCTACATCTAGCGGGTTATTGTAACCCTTTGCCCATCACCGGATGATATAAATTTTTCTTCCTATGTTTTCCTTATTGTTTGTCATTTCTCTTCTTCAGTATTTTTTTTTTTTTTTACCTTCACTTTCTGGTTAGACTGCCCGCTGCATCATCAGTGCAGCGGCTGTCCAGACACTGCATCAAAGGACTTCAGGTTATTAGGCTTCACACTTGTGATTTATTTATGTTAAGATATGTGTTATAAAACACTAATAAATTGATTATTTTGAGATTCACCAAGAAGATCACTCAGCTTCCTTGCAAATCAGACATTAGGCGCCCCTTGCGCCTTGATAACACTGATTTTTTTCTTTTTCATTTCTTAGAACTAATGATGAAGAATAATATTTCCATTGTCCAAATGATTCAGACCTATGTTTTACTATCTTAGCTATGCTATTACAATTCGACTCTTTTAGACCTTACACATTTATTTTAACAAAGATTATGATTTTACTCATTTACATTTTTCTATGCTAACTTGCATTAAGAACTATACAAAAATAGGTGTAAAAATATTTGAAATTGGAAGCATATTTTCGCGAACCTTTTGCTATCTTCAGACACCAATTCTGTTTGCATTAGTATATACTACCCCCCCCCCCCCCCCCCCCCCCCCCCCCCCCCGCCGCGGCGGATGTGATGCTTTTGTCTACTTCACAGTGGTGTATTTATGGCTTACTTTCCACAGTAAGTCATGTCATTATTTATGCATCATTGAATTATGTTACTGTAGGTTTGTTGACATTTTGATTTAGTAGATACCTGGACCTTAGTACTTCGGGTTTGGCATATGTTTGACTTTCTGAGGCGAGGATGTCTTTTAGTTAGTGACTGGAGGATAACAAATTATGATCAGTTGAGATATATGATTATTACAATTGCTGATTGCTGTCTGCTTCACGGCGGGCGAGATCGGCTGATAGTCCTCGTATCAAATAGATGGGACCATATATCAGATGGAATTATGCACCCCGGTGTCATTCAAATTATAGTTGTTACTTGAGTTAAGGTCACGTCATTTCATGATATGTTTCACAGATTATTTTTGTTCACTTAAGCAATAGCTAATAAGCTCATGAATAGCATTGTGAGGTCTCTGAATTGACTAATCGTTATGAATTAACATATATTTAAGTTCCCACTACAAAATTTACTGTTTAGGTGCTGAAATAGTTCATTCGTCCTCATTTGATAGATGAACACCAAAGGTTTCACCTGGAAGTTTTGAGATTGAAATTCTGTCAATTTGAACAAGTGGAAGTTTCTGCTATTCTACATGATTAGTTTTCTCTCATACCATATGTTGTTTGATTCATCTAAACAGGCTTTTGATCATTTCATTTCTTAAATTTGTAGGTTTTCCTGTTGAAGTTCAAGTTGAAAGCCTGCATTCCCTTGCAACTCTTTGTTCTCTATATGGATCATCCGAGAGGAGCAGTATGAATGAAAACAGTTACCTGCAGTTTTTACTTGGATTTCCTTCACTTCTGATTCCACTTTCTAATGCAAACAAGGTTTTATCTTTTCCACTTTAATTTTTTTTCGTCGATAAATTTGAAGTTGAAGGTTTTTAGTGAAGGTTTTGGTTGGGTTGACACGTCAGTCTGATAATGTTCATCTATAGGCTGTTAAATTATGAATGCGTAACGTGTGAACTTTGCTTTCTTTTAGGACATACGGACCGCTGCTGCCAACTGTATTGGAGGAATCGATAAACTTTGGCGCCAGTTAGATGTATCTCGATTAAAAAATGGTAACCAATTCTTTTAGTTTCTTTCACTGTTTCTGCACTATAGTATACTTTCAGATTAAGTATTGTTGTTATTGTTTATAGTTGTTCTTGTTAAAATTGCAGGGAATGAAACCATTTTGTCTCGCTGCTTATTTACACCAACTTTTGGGGAGTTTTTGGAGTCTATAGTCAGCCACAAGGAACTAATATCCTCAGACACCAATTTTCTTGGATCATTTCTTATGTCGATGTTAAGCACATCTAGTGATAGCCTTTTGGTGTCTGAGAACATTAATAAGAGGTCATATTCTCTCTCTCTCTCTCTCTCTCTCTCTCTCTCTCTCTCTCTCTCCCCCCCTCTCTCTCTCTAGTGTTCTGGAATACATGTTAGGTACTGCGTGTGTTGATTATCATTTATGGCATATGTTTGTAGTCGTACTGCTTTAGTTTCATTAAAATCAACTCGCACAGCTTTAGTTTCATTAAAATCAAGTAAAATCAGTCTATCTTCCTTTCCTGTATTTCTTTCTTTCCAATCTGGCATACAATTTGGAAGCTTTAATTTGGTTTTGTACTCCCTTTTTGTTGTTTGCTGGAACTGATACAAGTTGTCATTCCATACTAATATTTGTTAGTGTTGATAATTGCCACGCTAAACATTTCTGAACTTCCTTTCCCCAAAATTAGAATATAGGTATCAGCTTTGCTAAGGTAGCTTTAATTTCAAGTTGAGCAGATACTGTGAAAAAGGAAAAAGAAACAACTTTTTTCTCGGTTTTATGCTAGGGACACCTACAATTTAGCAAAGTACGGGAATCAATCAGGGTATAGTCCATGCTAAATAGCCAAGAAATACCTGGAAGTGAGTATTTTCTGCTATAATGGATATTCATTCATCATGATGGCAAGGTTGTTGAGGATGTTTGTAGAATTGAATGAGGGTGACTAGAGTTGAGAAGTGCGTCTCGAGTATTATGGATCATAGGATATGTGTGAAGTTAAAGGGAAAATTTTTATATGCTCAGTTAGATAATATATCTCAGATATTGGCAATTAGGAAGCATTATGTTCAAAACATGTGCAGCTTGAATTAGAATTTTAGGATGGATGAACGGAAATACTGTAAAACATAGGATAATAATTCACGAGAAGTTATATATAGCTTCAATTTAGGATAAGATGAGGAAGAATCTTCGAGATGGATGCACACGTGCAAAGGAGGATGACCATTGCCGGTGTTAAGGAGTGAGAGGTGGGTAGTTGATGGAATGACAAGGACTGGACATTGGCCTAAATGAACATAGGCTGCGCAGTAAGATATGATGGATGTTAAAAGTGGAAAAGGCCCTTGACAGAGATGTGGAGGCCTGGAGGAAAAGGATTTATGCAGCTGACACTTAAATTTTGGGAGAAAGGCTTTGATGTTTTTGTTAACATTTCCTCCTTGTGGTTTGTAAAGCTAGATGTTGATGGAGGTGTGCTCTAGCTATCTCTTTTGGTTTTTTTTCACAAGGATAATCATTGCGGATATTCCCACTGGAGCTCAATACTGAATTTCCTTTACTAGGAAAAATTGTGAAATCATTTGAAACCATATACTTTTAGTACCTTGGCTGCAAACCTTACAATGTATTGCTCAAGAGTCTAGGCACAAAAGACATGACTTGAGGTTTGCACAAATAAATTTCATGGCACAAATCAGTGTGGGTCAAGAAGAGCATGCTGGAACCTAAAATCGATGTGTACCTGACTAAGTTGCCATTCTTACATTGAGTGAGTTTTTCATTCATTTTGTTGGTTGCAACTAGAATGTGAGCAATGCGCTGTTGGAGTTGGATAATCAACTAGTATAGTACTTGACTGATGCCATGTTCTGTGAAAAGTCATGGAAACTAGAGCATGGTTTCTATTCCATGCTTGTAAGTGCTAGACTGTGGAGTTAAATGGCGTAAACTTGTGTGCACAAACTATATGGGCTCCTTACTCTAGAATTGCCATCTATTATTGGTTGAAAGAAGTTCTGGTTTTCTCTTATATTCTGCATTTATTTGGTTTCGTTCATGATCTCATTTTGTTTGACAGTACTCCCTATGTTATTGGATTGATCCATAAGTCAATAGGAGAGGACATGCTCACTCCGTTTCACTGGACTATGGATACTAAAGAGTATGGAAATTAGGGTTTTGATGATGAGAGTGAAAATCCTTCTCTCTCTGTTTTGTTTCTTTATTTCAGATGATTACATGGAGTGGAAGATTTATTCTTTTTTCTACTCTTTTTCTCACATCTCTCAAGAAAGTACAAGAGTAACTCTTGAGCTTTTAGGGTTTTGGGTTTTGAGGTTTTGTCTAGGATTTCCTAGAGGTTGCCCCCCTATCATAGGGTCTTGGGGGATTTTCTTGAGGGACTAAATTGTTGATTGATCTTACGATCACAAGTTCTTCTTTATTTATAGAGATGGAATTGTCTCCTTTTCTTACTAGCTTAGGACTCTTAAACCTAGAGGGATTAAGTCAAAACTTTCCAATTCTTTCCTGAAAAATCCGTATCAAGTCCATAATATAGACTCATAATCCTTCTTAAATTCGGGACTTCAACTTGGACTGGATCCAGACTGACACCTCACCTGTTTTCCTGTATCACGTTAATTTGATGCCTGTTTGACCTCAACTTGAGCTCATTACGAAGCTAATGAAACAGGCTTTTCAATTGGTTCTATTATTATTTTCAGATTTTTTGTTCTCTACTGCCAGTAATTTCTGGAACTCAGAATTTTGTGTTTACTTTGATTCTGAGATCCTCGGATCAATTGTTGCTGCATTCATCCAAGTATGTTAATTTTATTGGGAAGGAAAATCGTCATGTGCAACAAACTAGCACTTAAACTCTTCTACATTATTGCATATAATCTTTATCCACAATGGATTGTACAATCTTCACCAATTTTGATGTAATTTTAACTTTCAATTCACTGAACTGTGCTATTTCTACCAGAAGTTTAGGATATGTTGGAGGTCTGACTATTATTAATGCTGCTTGGTAATGGGATAGCATATCCTATCCCCTAAATCTTTGCACTGTAAAAGTTTATTAAATTTGAGTATTTTTACGACTCTCTTGATAGCTTTTCATGTATATTATTGTCTATTTTAACAGGTTTGATCAGCCTTCGAAGGATGCCATATTGCTTTTTATTTTGAGTTCCGCTCTTAATTTTTCCTCATATGGAAAGGTGCGTTTTAGTTATCTGAATAAGTTTGTTGGGTATGCCATTCTGCTTTCTGTTCTTTTCTTAAATATCTTATATTTAGTAAGGTTGTTTTACTTCCATTCTAAATTCTAAATTGATATATTCTGAAACTTCATTGATCAGGTTTAGAATCTTGTTACTCTTTTCTGAGGTTATATGACTCTTGTTTGTCATATGGATTTTCAAAGTGATGATTTTTGTTTCTTTTCCCAGTTAATCGTGCTATCATTGTTCAAAGGTTTGGGGAGTTCCATTCTACATGTTGAAGGAGTCAGGAAATTACTTCTGGAACTTCTGGAAAGACGCAATAAGTACCACCTCAGGCTTGAGAAATCAGGCCAAGAACTTTCAAAGTTTCAAATCGAGACATTATGTTTGCTTTTGGTGGTAATGATTAACCATACTTGAACACAGTAGTTTTCCATCTGCTTCCCTATTCTGGCACACGCTTTGCTTTCACTCCTTGGTTTCTTGAATCCTATTTCACAGGCTGATGCTTTATTTGCAGGCTTGTGTTCATCCATCTAACTCTGTCTGTGTTGACAGTGACATCCTCAATGGTGTAATCAAAGCTTTGAAAGTAAGTGGAATGCTTTTTTTATTTTATTTCTTATAGTACTTTCATGGTATACATAAGAATTTTTATAATAATATTCCCGCCTTGCCGGTATTGCTTTCTGAATTTTTTGTTTTCTCAAGGTGTCACTGTCATTGTTGTAAAAATTTCAGGTTGATGGTTTGTCTTTGGACGAGCCAGCTGTTGTGCAGCCATGCATTGCTGTCCTGCAAAATCTAACTTGTTCCTTTTATGATGGCTTGGAGGTTGAGATGCAGGTCATTGCGAATTCATTCTAGCATTTGTTTTCCAAATCATGATGCGAATGTATCTTTAGCCATTTTCTAGCAGGGTTTTTTTTTCCCATAATCTTTTTTTTTCCTGATGAGCTAATTACTAGATGCTATGTGAGAAGTAACTTGCCCGCCAGAAACAGCCATGAACTTACAAAATAACTTATGTAATTTTTCTGAAATTTCTGTAACTTTTCCAGTTCTTACGTTTCTTTGTAAGAGTAAAAATGGACGAAATAATAATATGTAAAATATAAGGGACTGGAACTAAAATTTCCCTTTTACTGGGAATTCTCATGTTACTGTACTGTCCTTTTTTGTCTCTCCACAAAACCTAACTCTTTTACAAAACTTTGGGAGATGGGTATGAATTCATCTCAATTTCAACCATAGAATGAACTGTAGATTCCTACCAATATTTTTAATCCAATCTCTCTGTAAAGTTGTTCCTAAAGCCTCTTTTAATTCATAATCTTAGCAAGATCAAACCTAAAAGACGTAGTTCAAGAAATGATCTCACGGAAATTAGAGTTCAACTCTTAAATCAGTTCAATAAAAACGCTAACAAGGAAAACGAAACATTGACATAGAAAATTATTTACCTTGTTTTTATGCTTGGGTCTTCTCAATCTTAAACAAAAAAAGAATTTGAATAAACCCACATCTCTTCGTATCTCCGTTGTCCCACAACCTTAACCTCGTAGTTAATAATAAAAATGATAGAGAACTGTTGGATTTTTGGGTTGAATCATGTTTAAATGAGTGGGGAGCAGGGTTTATATGAAATTGCATTCATACAAATAGTTATTATGAGCAGATAGGAAAATGTGCTTAATGTAATGTTAGATTTTGTGCGTCTGAGGCATAAGATAGTTTAGAAGAAATTCTTTTCTCAATGTACATATGTATATCTTTCTGGTGCAGAACTGGTGAGAAATTTCAGCCTGAATATGTGCTTAACGTAATATTAGATATGGAAATAATTAAATATGTTACTGTATCATTCTTATTCGAGATGATTGCTGCTGTATGTTTGTTTCTGGTTGATACTTACTAGTCAATCATGTGTCTACATTTGTCTACAGGATGAGTTGTTTGGGGACCTTGTTTTTCTTTTCAAAAATGATAATGGAGACATCCGGAATGCGGCTAGAGAAGCTGTTCTGCAAATAAATGTACACACTTGCTTTTGCTCATCTTTCCTTTCCAACAATCATGGTGTAGCTACTGCCTTACTTTTTTTAAAAAAATAACATGCTAAGTGGAAATTCTTTGAAGTTGTCTATTAATGCACTTATAAGACCTATTTCCTAAAATGTGCTAAGTTGTTAACTATATGCATGCTGCTACATTAACAAAACTAAAATTATTTTCTATGGAACTTGACTCTGATTGCTATACTTTTTATGGCAACTCTTTTTACGTACGCATTTCTATGTCCTTCGTGAATTGTTTGCATTTGAATTTTACATAGGCTTATAGGCAGTCACCTGCTGATGGCACAAAAATTCTTTCTTCAGTTTTCTCCGCTCTTTTACAACAAGTAAATCAATTATGACTGTTCTGTTTTTTTATTTAACCAATGAGCCATCGAGGAGATGTGTAGTCTGAAAAAAGTGGTGGGTAGTGTGCACCTCTGTCTTGATATATCGACTTCATGAACTATCAAGTATAAACTCATATGATACAAATTGGTTCACAATATTTAAGAGTATTTATAGGGTATTAGTTTTATGTTTCCATGTCCTTTCTTCTAGTTTCTCAATGTAAGAGGACATATAGGAGTGTTGCTCCCTGCTGGCATAACTTCGATCTCATAACTAGTATTGTTAAATTTATTTGGCTGAATTCACTTCAATACCCTAAGGTTTCAATTATATTGCACTTAAATACCTTATTGTTCTTTTTTGCTTCCTCATAAATTCCCTATAGTTTATTTTTTTTAGCAAAAGACACCCCAACGCCTTTAAACAATAGAGCTAAACAGACAAAATACCCTCATCTTCCAATTCTATTTTCCCTAGCAAACCTTAGGTTCCAAATCCTAGTTTCCAAAGAAACCCAATGTGAGCATAATTTGATTCAATTTGTTCAAGACAAATGATGATACCAGAAAGATTATTTATGAGTTGTAAAACTTGTTAATTACGATTCAAAATATCTCCAAGTTACTCCCGAATTTTTTTAGGGTATTTGTTTGTAATACCTATGAAACCTTAGGGCATTAATGTGCAATTTAGCCAATTTATTTGCCAACTGGTCTACAAGTTAGTGGCAGATTCTCTTTGTCCATAGGTTCTTTGGATAAGAATTTTGTACAATTCAGAGTTTGTCAACTTGTCATTTGCCAACTTGTCAAGCCAATCACATTTTTTTCCTCAAAGGAACATTCTCAGTATGGAGGTATGTTCCACAAGCTATATCGTTTTGATAGGGACACAGACTGATGATTGTTTGAACATCGTTTGTCATTCTGTTCTCTTGCACCAATGATGAGTGCTTTTGACTTTCAGTGTGAAAGCTTACTACACCATGACTAGGCATGCGTAGACTGATTTGTGTAATGCAGGGATCAAGTTGTATGCACACATTCTAAATGATACCACTCATTATATATCATAGCTGGTTTATCTTCATGTTAGTTAATTGATATTTTGGATATTAGAATCTTAATATATTGTAAAAGCAATGTATTCCTCAGAATTTGCACTGTTCCTTTTCCTAAGTTTTCTTTTAATTAGTTAAGTGAACCATATAAAGGTGCTCCTTGTTTATGTTGCTATTATTCTGTATGCAATTTTCATCCTGGTTGCCATGTTTACTTTATGTGACATTTCTTTCTCCCTATTATTTGCGTTGCTGATTGATATAAGGTTAAAACTGCGGGGATTAACATCACTATTTGAATATTCTCTTTACATGACTTCAAGACTAACAATGGCCTTTCCCTGATTCAAATTTGCAGTTTAGTTGTTCAACCATTGTCAGGCTTTTTGAGAAGATTCTTGATCCGTGTCATAAAAATGGTTCCTCGAAAAGAGTGAAAAGAGAAAAAGCTGTTAGTCATCGAAGTATGAACCTTTGTGAAGATTCACATAATAGAGAAGAGACAACAGTTTGTCTTCTTGGCTCGTTGCTTGATATACTATTACTGAAGAAACATATTGAGAAAAGGTCTCCTGTGACTATAAACATGACTTTTAGCGTTTTTGTCTGGCTTTTATGCCCATTATGACTCTACATTGGTTTTCTTTCTAGGGATTCTTTGGTACAACCACTTTTTCAGGTTCTTGAGAAACTCTTTTCAAGGGAATGGCTTCTTGACCTAGTCAATCCAGGTGATAAAGCAAGCAGATCTTTATCTGATGTTCCTGAATCAGTCACTGGTGGGGTATATTATGCTCAACAGACGGTACTACTAATCCTTAAAGATATTATTGATGACTCTTTTTTGCGGGCACATCCTCAGAAGGTGAATGAATTGTTTTCTTACAGTGATTAGTTCTTGTCCTTCTGGTCCAAGATGTCCTTAAATAAAATATCTTTTTTGCAGGGTGGCATTAATAATGTATTTAAAATAGATCTGTTGGTTGAATGTGCTCGCTTTACTGAGGATGTCTCAACTCGCAACCATGTATTCTTGTTGCTCTCTTCTGTTGCAAGGGCTTCTCCTAGATGGCTGTCAGAACACATGGTTGATATATTTACTATAATTGGAGAGTCTGCTGTGAAACAGGTTCGCTGTCGCTTTCCTGTAGCAATGAAATCTAACGTTTTTCTGCAGATCTCATCATTCATTTTAAGAGAATTAATTTGCTGATGTTGTTTATTCTAAAACCTATTTCTTTTTAGAGACTGATTGGTAACTGGATGTTTTTATGTGGCATTGGATATAACGAGTCTGTATTTCTATTACTGATCTTTTTAGATAAGTGGAAACCAAGATGTTCAAATGTTCTGTTCTTATTCCATTATTTGTATCCATGCCAGATTGACAGTCACTCTCAACGTATTATGGAGGATCTCATATCAACACTCGTTCCGTGTTGGTTATCTGAAACCAGCAGTATAGGGGAGCTGCTTCAGGTATTAAATCACCATCAATTGCTGATAAATTTTGAGTTTGGAAGTTCATAACTGTTCTGACAATCTTGCATTTCAGATTTTTATAAAGGCGTTGCCAGATGTTCCTGAACACAGACGTTTAACACTAATAGTGTACATTTTGAGGTGATCCTTAATTTGAATGGTGATTCTTAATTTGATTTTTGACTGGTCTGGCTTCCTTCTTGGTCTTCTTACAAAATGGTCTTCTTACAAAACTATATTGTAAAATTTGCATGTCAGGTCTTTAGGAGAGAAGGATAGCTTGGGCCTACTGATATTTCATCTTTTCTGTTCATTGATATTTCGGATTAGCAAACTTTTTCATGGTGAAGGGAATATGAATGATATACTGCCATCTTCCAACTTTCTTTCTGAGTGGGAATACATTTTTGCAGTACAATTGAGCAGTCAATACTCATGTGAAGTATGGTTTCCATGTTTAGTAAAGCTTCTACAAGAAATAAAAATGCATAGCGAGCATGATGAAATGTTCTCAGTGCTACATGTGACAATGCAATTTATCCTTGAAAAGTTGGAGGACACTGAATTGTTTTTTCAGCTTGAGTCCGGGCAAAATCCAGATTATCTTCAGGTATCTTTTACTTTTCATGAATTTTGTGTTTCTTCTTGATTGAACTATGGAATACCATTTGTTGCTGGATAACATACAAAATAATTCAAACTATCCAGTAAATTCAAAAGACATGTTAGGTCTGAAAGAGTTAGCAATATTTCCCTCAAATCAACATAGTTCTTGCTATTATTTTGTTCCCGTTCTTTTTTCTTTTATTATGCATTTATTTTAAGAATCTACAAAACCAGAGGTTAGTTCTGGCACTTTTCGTGAAAAAAAAGAGCTCATTCTCTTATGTTTTTTTGGTGCTGCTTTTTATAGATAAGTTGGGCTTATTCAAAATTACTTCTTGTATATAGTTCATGCATTTTGTTTTTTGAACAAGTGCTTTCAATAAAAAATGGTGCTTCTCGAGAGTGATCATTATTTGAAATAATTTTGTTGGAAGAAATTTTTAAAAGATGGGAGTGCATGAGGGTAAGTTTAGATAAGAGTCGAAGAAAAGTAGAGAAAAAATCTTGAGCATAATAGGTAGAGCACGCAAAAAAAAAGATTTTGGGTATACTAATGTACCTATGATTTAGGACATGGAGATCATCCTTGAACTGTGCCAACCGTACAAAGGAGGAGCGGGCAGTGGGTTTTTTCGGGTTTCCATCTGAGGAAATTTCCATGATGCCATCTAATACCCATTTTTCTCTGATATATATGTATATATTTAACAGTAAGCACAATTTTATTGAGAATGGGAAATTAGCGCGGTTACATAGCTGATTCCTGGATCTATGTAACACAGATAATCTTGTCATGATTTCATGTCGTGTCGGACACGTGTCCGACACGGTTGTCAGAGATGTGTCATGTGTATTTTCAAGAATTTACCATGTGTCGGCACCATCTTAGGATTGCCGGTGAAACATAGGTTCTGACCTCTTTAAACTTACATGTCGGTACCTTAAATCTCCAACCAAAACTTGAAAAAGAAAAGATCACTCCAACTCAAATTTTATTTTCTCAAAGCCTACTGCCTGGTTTGTATAGTGGTTTGAATAGTGGTTTTCTTGCTTTTTCATCTCTTTTTTTTCTAACGTCTTTTTTTTTTTATATTTCTCGGCAATTCCTTCCACTTTGAATTGACTTTGCTTAATGTCTTTGGGTGAATAATTCATGCTTTCTCTTGCTGTTTGTTGCTTCGACCAATTATGCTATCACCCTCATGTGAGGTACCGAATACGCACACTTGGAATTTTGTTCTTCTGTTTCTAGCTATTTTTCGTAGGAATTGGAATCCATTTAATTAATGTTTGCTTGCCTCTTTTGATCCATGCATCCCAATAATCTTAGCACCTTTGGAGTCGGCAGCCTTTTTTATTCTTGACATGTATGTGCGGGGATATATTTAGCTCCCTTGAGAAGGATTTAGAACCGAATCCTTCCTAATCAAATTCGATGATCCACTTTGTTCAAGTCAACCTACATCATTGTTTATAAAAAAAAAATTAGAGTGTTATAATTTAATTTAATTTAATTTTGTCTATGCATCAAATGGGCAGAAACTGAACATCTTAAACACTGAGTTGCTGAGTTCAACAGTCTAGAGTGTTTAATACCTAACATAAATTGGTGTGTAAGGGTTTTTAAGTGTTTAGATAATGATCAAATGATTGGACAATAACTGTATATGCAGACCGTCCATTTTGTGCCTAGTTGATGCATGGGTAGATAAAAGTTATAAACACTTTATTTTTTTTTTGGTTTTTAGGCAGTTTAAATCATGCAGATCAACTTTAAAGGAGTGTATTTTCCATTTGCGGTGACTTAACATTGAATTTGAATGGAAAGAATTTGATTCCAAATCCTTCCGGAAGCAACCAAGTTTATTTGTGTATGGGTGCATATGCTTGTTTGCTCCCTCTTGCTCGCTTTGGGGGTATAATACACTTGTGCACATCTTTGAGAAGAATGTTTGTACATATGCAAGCGTTGGACCCTTATGGACACTTACGGCTACATATCACACATTCCGGTTTTCAGTAAATTGAAGTGTTCTAAATATCATAGACTTAACACCAATGACAAGTAATCGGAATTACTTTCTTGTTAAATGCTATTTTCTTGTTTAGCACTTTTGCAAGGTGGCACTTTCTTTTTCTTATGGATTGTTTGGTTTGCTTCCCCTTTTGATGTGTCAGGCTGCAGTATTTATTACATATTTTGTTGTAGTTTTCAGCCTCGGATATTGTTTTCAGTTTCCATGCTAATGAGAGAATGATGGAACTGCAAATTCAGTTCTACCTATTTCCATCACCATCATTTATGCAGTTTGGCCTTTTGTTTTGCTCTTAGTATTGCTTCAGGAAAAAACATCCCCTTTCTGATCACCTGCTCTCATTGAAGGACGTGGATTACGAACCTGGTTGCTTCACCAACTAGATGTGATCATCTTCTTTCTTTAAGATGTTGGATCAGAACGGTGCTTACTTTTTGTTATACTTTGTTGTCTGTTATGAATGAATTGGTTTTTGTTTGAATTATTATCCATATATATGTGAGGATGAGAACTTGCTTTGTTAATATGCAATTCTTTTATGCTTTAGTTAGGGTTAAAAAAGAAAGGTTGTGATGTGATTTATGTTATGTATGTTTCACAATTTAGAATATAACACGAGGATGCATAGTTAACGAGTCTCACAATTAACAGAGAGTGGGAGGGACGGATTCCTATTGGCAATCATCGTGCTCCATATCCACCCTTTCTGGTAGGAAATGCCATTATTTCCTTCAACTTATCTTAATTTTTGGAAAGTTTTGTTTGGTTATGATTTCTGTCTTTCTCGTATCTAGGTTTATGTTCTTCCATCCTTAAAAGTGGTAACATTATATTCCTGGATAACTTTCATGTCTGCTTTCCCATTAGTTATTTTGAGCTAGTAAAACTAACCACGCTGCTATGTACCATATTAATGACCAATTATTAAACTAGTCTGTAAACATAGTGTGTAATCAGCTTAAAGTGATATGTAAGTATAATGTTGCAGGCCACACTTGGGACACTTTATTAATGGCCGATTTTAACTAGTCTGTTTAAATAGTTTGTTAATAAGCTTAAAGTGATGTGAAACATATAATGTTGCAGGTCACTCTCGGTTTGCTTTTGGAGCAGGTAGTCTTGCAGTTGCAACTTTTGAATGTCAGAAGCAAACAAGTTAGTTTATCCAAAGGTGCCGTAAAGGAACTTAAAGATTGCTCCAATAACGTTCTGAAGACAATTACAATGTGGATGTTACCCTCCAGTTACTTCAAAAGCATAACTCAGTTGCTGGAGCATTCCGATGGACATGTTAAAAAGAAGGTAGCCTTTATCAAATGCGTTACTATTCTTGTCTAAAGTTTATATTTACATGTATACAATCTTTACCCACTTTATGGATGGAAGTACAACTGGACTTGCAAATTTTGCATTTTAATTAAAGTGTATATTACAGTATTTGATAGTTTCAGTTCTTTTTGCCATAACCCTGTACATAGCTTGAAGATTGCTTTCTAGTTTAGTGTTAAACTATTGAAATATTTTTTTGCTGTCAGTGTAGCTTAAATTGAACCTTTGGCATTCTCAACAGGCACTCGTGCTATTATGTGAGACAGTAAAGGATCAAGGTTTGGTTCAGAAGAAATGCAACAATAAAGGAAGAATGAAACAGAAATTCAGTGCTATTCATCTAGATGAAAATGCTACCTCATCCTTTAACGAGTTATGCTTAAAAATAGTTCAGTTGATTGCTTGTACTATTGATTCAGAAACTCCTGTAAAACTGGCTGCAATTTCATCACTCGAAGTATTATCTAAGGAGCTTGCATCTGAAAATTTGATATTTTCCACGTGTCTTGCCTGTGTTGTGAAGTACATTGGATCTGCTGATTTGGCCATTTCTTCTGCTTGCATTCGGTCGACAGGCGCACTTATCAATGTACTTGGTTCTAAAGCCTTGTCGCATCTTCCTCATATTATGAAGCATATGTTGGAAAGAGCTCATGAAATATCGTATTGTCCTGGTGGAAGTTCCAAGTATAGCAATGTCAAAACTTCTGATGGAGTTTTAAATCATAACTTGCCTATAATGCTGTCTATTATTGTCACATTGGAGGCAATCATTGTAAATCTTGGTGGGTTTCTGAATCCATATCTTGATGATATCCTGGATCTTATAATACTTCATCCAGAGTATGTTTTAGAATCTGATGCTAAGATAAAACTGAGAGCTGCTACAGTTCGCAAGCTTCTTACGGAGAAAATCCCAGTATGTTTCTTGTGAAACTTAAATTTTAGCATCTTTAAGTCATATATTCTTGTTATTTATTTACTATTGATTTTCTTGTAACCTGATATGAAAACTGCAGGTTCGCCTCATGCTTACTCCTTTGCTGAAAATGTACTCCAGTGCCCTTAGATGTGGTGAATCCAGTCTATGTTTGGTGTTTGAAATGCTAGAAAGTATCATTGGTGTGATGGATAGGCCATCTATTGGAACATTTCATATGAAGATATTTGAGCAGTGTTTGGTAGCACTTGATATCCGCTGTCAATGCCCAGAGACAATAAGGAACGTAAACATCGCAGAGCAAAGTGTTATCAATGCGATGATTGTGTTGACAATGAAACTCACTGAGACTATGTTCCGGCCCCTTTTTATTCACAGTCTTGAATGGGCTGATTCTAAACTTGAAGGAAGTGAAAGCATAAATTTGGACCGAGCAATTACCTTCCACAAATTGGTCAATGAACTTGTAGAGAAACACCGGTAATCCTGTGATGCTGATCTTTTCTGTAGCCTTTGTTTATGACCATGTTGTCAGCTTTCCTTTCTGTCTGTTGTGATTATAGTTAACTTTATTCAATACTTCTCATGATAAAAATAATTTCTTCCACCTGTAACCTGATATCAATGTGGATTTTTTTGACATTTGATGAAATTTGTCTTTTTGTGCCCGAGTTAACTGTTATTTTGAAAGCCATATTGATGAGGACATCACGCAGTTCTTTATCTTTTCATGCCTTAGTTTATTTGAGAGATTTAGTAGTTTATTTCAGCTTTATTTGAGTTGGTATTTTAGCTTTATTTGTGTTCCTTTGTGGGCGTTTAGTACCACATCGGTTATCTCCCGGTACTTCTCTTTTGTAAAGCCTATATAAGGCCCCTAAACTATTGGAATAATTAATGAATTATTGAATGATAAAAAACTTCCACAAGTTATTTGGCAATTCTTGAGTCTATTTTGCTCTCGAGTTTTGGGTGAGAAGCCCGCGTAAGGGGTGGAAACCCAACTTTTATCTTTTTTTCTCAATTTAAATCTTGATTCGATTTGAAGGTGATTGCGATCCAGGTGGTTTTACATCATTTTGGTATCAGAGCACCGGTTTTCAATCCCCTTCAAATTTTTCTTTTTTCAAATTTTCTCCCAGTTCCCAAAACCCTAGATCTATCTCAACTCCAGATTTAGATCCATTCAAAAAAAAAAAAAGGATTACAGTGAGATTCCATCGAAAAAAAATACAGTGAAAAAAAAAAATCCTGAAAATTCCTAATCAGCACTGTTCAGCGTCGTCTTCACCTCTTCAGGGCCATCGTCTTCAAGCCTCCACGCCGCCATCAATTCCCGTCGCCGTCTCCTCCCCTTCAACTCCGACGACCAGATCCCCACCAGAGAATAGACCCGCCGCCGATCTCTGCAAGTCGGCATCAAATCCCGCCGCCTTCGCCGCCACCAAAGCTCGAACAGGGCCGTTCGAGGCTCCCACCTCACCACTGCCCGACACCAGCGAAGGCCTCCAACGCCATCATCATCCCCGTCCGCCATCTCAACCTCCACGAACTCCAGCCGACACCCACATCTACGCCCTCCTTCACCGACTTCGACGAGATCCGCTCCCGAACATCGCCGCCGCTCCCAGATCCCATTCGTCTTCCTCCCGGGCTCGTCGGAGCTCGCAGATCCAGTCGTCTTCCTCCCTCTAAAGCTTCGTCGTCCTCGCCAAAGCATCATCGGGGCTTCATCGCCCTCACAGGAGCATCGAAGTCCTTGCCAGAAGACTCACCGTCGCCGCCGCCGCTGCTTCCCCTTGCCCTAGCCGACAGCCACGCTCTTCCCTCATTGCCGCCGAGTTTGATCCTGCCCTAGCTGCGCTCGAGAACGAAGGGAATTGGGTATTGGGTCGCCGTCGTCGCCCGAGCTCTCTCAGCAGATCCAGTCGTCGTCGAGCCCTCTCCGGCTGTTTGCCATCGTCGTGGACCCTCAACAGAGCCGTCGTCGCCCGAGCTCTCTCAGCAGATCCAGTCGTCGTCGAGCCCTCTCCGGCTGTTTGCCATCGTCGTGGACCCTCAACAGAGCCGTCGTCGCCCCAGATCTCGTCGCCGGCGCTGATTAGGGCAGATCCGAGCGGATCCAGTACCTTCGTCGGAGATCCTCGCCTGTTTCCCACTCACCGCCTTCACTTCCGCCTTTCGGTGCCACCATCGTCCTCATCGGAGAGCTCAGAAAGCTTCGCCGGCAACCTCGAAGTTCCTCGCCGTCAGCCAAGCCAACAGAGTCAACGAGGCTTCAACGACGCTAGTCGGGATCACCATTCCGACGCGTCCAGCCTCGCCGGAGCGCCGCCGTGACCGGGTCTCCAGCTTCGCCGGCCATCTCCGCCGCCTGCGTCGCCGTCCGCTGCCGAGCTTCGCCGCCGCTTCCTTGCCCTAGCGAGCGACCGCGAAGAGGGTAGAAAGGCCTGGGTGCTGTTGGGTTTGACTTTAAAACCCAACCCAAACTCTAAACGGGTTTGGGGTTCAGGTCCTTAGGTGATTTGGGTCGGATCCAAACCACATTCTCAGCCCCAGCCAGTGTTGATCCAATCACTGGACTCAACAAACGAACCCCAGCCCAGTTTTAATCCTCACTGGATTTAAACAGATCGAGCCACTCTCTCCACACGAACCAGACCAAACCGATTTGATTCAGAGTGAATCAAAATCAATCCAGGCCCGAGTCAGGTGAACGAGTCAACTCGGTCGAGTTGACTCGACTGAGTCAGCACAGTCCAGAATCGCAACATCGCTTCCGACGGCCTTTCAGGGCTCATTTCAAGTCCAAATTGACCCGTTTTCGAGGCAGTGGATTCGTGACGACTAGGACTACGCGCCTACAGCAGTCTCATTCAGGTTTGAGTTACGGTCGTCTTCCCAGGCGTGAATGACTCCACCTCAGGTGATATCACAACTTGACCTAGTTCATTAACTGTTTATTACTTGCAACTACTATACGGATTGCTATAATTTGTTGGTAGAAATGCTATTTGCTTCGATCTAGTGGTTGCATCTTTGCATCATTTTAGGAATGCATTTTTATTTGAGCCTAAACTTTAGGAAATTTTTGTTTAAGTGCATGCATTTAGCTTAACCGACTTTAGGGCTCTCCATTGCATCTGCTTGCTTGCTTGAGTCATCATGACTAATCAGCATGATAAGGACTCCCACCTAGACCAGCTACACAATCTCCATCAGGGTCATATGTCCGTTCATGAGTACATTACCAAATTTAAGGACTTAACCCGTGGTAGTGAAGTGAGAGAGCACCCTTCTGAGACTCTAACTAGGTTTATTTGGGGTTTACGGCCTAAAATAAAACGTGCTATGATTACTGGCCCTTATGACCTAGATACCGTTGAAGATGTCTTTGATGTGGCATTAAAATTGGACTTGACTTTCAAAACGCTAGTCAATGCCAAAATCAAATGTTCTAAATGTAAGGGCTATGGACATTATCATTATCAGTGCCCCTCGGAGAGTCAACCTGTTAGAACTATGCCCACTGATGAAGTTGACGATTCAAAGACTGTTGAGGATGTCCAAGTTTCTTTTAAAACTGTTAACATAATTGAAGACATAACAGTTGATTCTGTCACACCGATTATTAATGAAATTCATATGTCTTCTGATAGTGCCAATGATGACGCGGACAAGACAGTTGAGCCTAATGTACCCACTGTGCCTAATCAACCATTCGAGTCTCCTTGTGTTGAACCTAATTTTATGGTCATTCCTATCACTTCATCTTTTAGGGAGTCACCTGAATTTCTTGCCAAGGTCCAACAAATGGTTTCTAATACTTCTTTCTCGGGTTGTTTAGAGTTTGTGACCGAGTCCCGTGTACCTCCATTGTTAGATGTGTGTCCTTCTAGGCATATTATATCTCTCGTTCTCCCATCGTTAGGAGCTATGCTTAGTAGACCTACTGCATTGCATCTGCCTGTTGCACATATTGATGATATCACTAGGCTGATAGCAATTTGCAATAAACCCTACAAATTTGCTGCATACCCATATAGTATTTTGCAGGAATTTACAGTTGATAACAGGGTGATTGCTTACGAGTTGGATAGCCCGTGGGATCCTGGTATCAGCTCCGTTTTTAGCCAGGATGATGCACCTCGCTCTACTCCCTGTTCCTTGATCGTGCTGCTATTTTCCACCACCGATCTGTCACGGAGACCAGCTCCACCTCCGCCACCATGGTCTCGACATGATGTTCCCATGCTGCTGCCACGACCACCACCTTGACCCGATTGAGATGCTTCGTGAGGAGAGTCCTCATTCGACAGGGTCGAGTTCCTCCCACCCCGAGGGAATTGATGAGGACATCACGCAGTTCTTTATCTTTTCATGCCTTAGTTTATTCGAGAGATTTAGTAGTTTATTTCAGCTTTATTTGAGTTGGTATTTTAGCTTTATTTGTGTTCCTTTGTGGGCGTTTAGTACCACATCGGTTATCTCCCGGTACTTCTCTTTTGTAAAGCCTATATAAGGCCCCTAAACTATTGGAATAATTAATGAATTATTGAATGATAAAAAACTTTCACAAGTTATTTGGCAATTCTTGAGTCTCTTTTGCTCTCGAGTTTTGGGTGAGAAGCCCGCGTAAGGGGTGGAAACCCAACTTTTATCTTTTTTTCTCAATTTAAATCTTGATTCGATTTGAAGGTGATTGCGATCCAGGTGGTTTTACATCACATATGGGCCTAAGTTAAATGTTATTTTGAAGGCATGAAAATTATTACTTCATAATATGTTTGTTACAAAGAATAGGATTGTGTTTTAAATGACAATTATGAGACCATCTTCTTAATGTTATGCGGGAATTTCAATAACTAAGAACTGGATAATCAAATCGCTTCATCTAGTAATACTTGAAAGCGTGCTGCAATTTTGTGCTACTTTCTTGATGGGTTTTGTGCAGTGTCTGGAACTTGTTCTGTGTGATTTGTCACCACACACGTACGCAGGCACTTGTTGCTTCTTTGTTCTTTACGCAGGCCTCTCAAAAGGTCATTCAAAATCTTATATAATCTTTTGTAAGAGATGCCACATATATTTCTTTAATACGGAATATTTGATGCGAACTTTTTCATGCGGAGTTGCATTTTGCTACTTGCATGTTTTGTTTAGCATTCATCTTTTACTGTTTTACCTGTTTATTTGTGGAATATAAAATATCTCTAATCGAGGTTCTGTGCATTTGCTTTAGCCATAATAGAGGTTTGGTTTTCATTGACATATTTCTTTCCTCTTACTCCTTTGATCCTTTTTAGTTTTTTCCCCCACAGTTTACTTAACAAGCCTGGTTCTACGGGTTCGAGCCATGGCCGTTTGCATCACAGAAATGCATTGCCCAAAGAAGTCTAGCTTCTTGTGAACTTCTAGTTAACTGTGATGGTTTATTATTAGTTATGCTCCAAAGTTGGTTTCGGATAAACCTATCTTTAGCGCGATGAGAGGAATACCTTATTATGGACTGGTGGATGTTTGAAGTGCCAAGCCATCTAAAATTATTATTAGCTGTATGTCTCAGCCTGTTGTCACCTGAGTTATGAACATCCAATTTGGGGGCAAACTCTTAGTGAAGGACATTGTAGTAAGCTTTTTCATCTCGATGTTCTGTTTGTATCCAGTAGTGGATCATGCATCCGTCTATTGTATACTGGACTAAATTTGGAGTTTTATTATATATTCCGCAAGTGCCTTTATCTAACATTTGATGCTTAATTTTTATGTGAGGATATACAATAAGAGAATCCCTATCTTTTTTCCATGTTTCCTTTTTAAGTTAACAACTTGCATCAATAAAACTTACAATGCATCTTTTATAATGCAGATCCCTTTTTGTACCTTATTTCAAGTATTTGCTTGAGGATTTTGTGCGGCATCTCACTGAAGATCAAGATTTAGGTTCAATTCCTTTGACCCAAAAGAGAAAGAAGGCCAAGCATGGGGATGCAAACACTCCTGCAAAGGCCAAAGATGTTTTATCCCCTAAGCAATGGCATCTGAGAGCACTTATTTTGAAGTCTTTATATCAATGCTTCCTCTATGATATAACAGATCTGAAGTTTCTTGATGCCACTAATTTTCAGGCTAGTTTACTTTATCTTTATGAATATGATTTATCTAGGATTGTCTTCATTTATGGTGAGATGAATACGGGTTGCAACTTTGTAGCAATTTAAGTATTTTAATTGCATTAAGGTAGATGAATATGATTTGCAACGTGAATATATACATCATCTTTTCTTCTATGCCAACTAAATATAAAGAATTTAAGAATGCATGCATTTTTTTTAGCACTCATAGTTGGTAAAAATGTTGTATGCTAAAATGAAATATAATGCTTAGTTGAGTGAAGGTCTTTGCATTTGTTCGTGTTGTCTTGTCTTCGTTTATGGTGCATATATCTTTTCTTTCATTGACAAGCTTTCAAATTGTCAAATGAAGTTATTGAACACCTTAAGTGTCTCATATTTTTCTTCAGTTAAGCCTAGTGGCTTGTCTAATAAATTCAAGAGTCAAGACACTTCTTCTATCTACCTGCGTGCTCCTAGGATGCCATCAATTTTGTCATTTTTCCTAGTGTCTCAATACTTAGCAGACAGTTTTGTAATGCATAAAGTAATATTCGTAGATATGATTGTCTTGTCTGAAGTGCAAATAGTTGCAATAAATCATGATAACAAAATTTTCTCAGATTTGAACCAAGGCCCAGAGAAATCATTTTTACTTGGTGTTAGCAGGGAAAAGAAAAAAAGACCAACAAAATAGAAATTGATGGAAGCCAATTTCATCTCTTTTTATTTTTTGCATTGTCTTTTCCTTTAATGATGCTGCTATTCTCACCTGCTCACAAATTATTCCAGGTTCTCTTGAAACCTATTGTTTCTCAGATTGTGGTAGAGCCTCCAACATCTACACATGTTTTATTGGATATACCAACTGTGGAGGAAGTTGATGAAACAGTGGTTTTGTGCCTGGGTCAGATGGCGGTGACAGCACGTTCTGATGTTTTATGGAAGCCATTGAACCATGAGGTCAGTATGAAAAATCTTCTTCTCATTCAGTTTAATGCAGTGTTATTGATTAGCCAAGGTGTGCATGACTGTCGTGCTTCCTTTTGTATGCTGAACTAAATGTTCTATGGTAAATAAGAAAAAAAGATGTAGAGAAAAAAGTTTACCTACCAATCAATGTTATTGCCTTTGCAGTTTTGTTTCTATTTCAACACAAGGTTTATTCTGCCATTTTGAGCTAGCTTTTCAATTTTTCCAAAGGAAGGTGTCAGTTGATTATATAGATAATATGGCTGCTAAAGGAAATATTTTGGTCACTTGGCCATAGTGTTCTAGTGACTGAGCATATGTGCAATAGGTTGCATTCGGCAACTGGTCTTAAGAAAATATTTTTTTTTGTAACACGATGTTCTTCATGAAAGAACAACTACTGGTATTAGTAAAAGATACTCTATTCGTAACACGATGTTCTTCATGACAGAAATTCAATTAACAAAAAGTGAGTTTTATTGAAAAGAATTTAACGAAAAATTCTCTATTTTTTGTGGGTGGGGTTTGGATTTTTTTTTTTTTTTTTGGTGGGGTGTGGGGGGTGGGATTTGCTAATCTTGCATGTTGTCTGACCCTTCAAAAAAAAAAAAAAGAGTAAAGCTTTTACTAAATCCTAATATAATGGTTGATCGCTTGGGTACGACAAAACGCGTCAGATGTTCACACAGATGTTTCTGTATGCCCACCAGGCTACCATAGTCCAATATCATCACCTTCCACGTTATTTACTGTTAGAGCTGAACCCACTCAATATGCTAAGCGATTCAGGAAACTGTTGCATCACAGAGGACCCTTTCCAAACATCATTGCTCAGCGTCTTCACCTCCTAGTGGATTACTATCTGCCATCGATGGTTTCTATGACTTTTTGTTGACTTTGCTGGTTGATGAGGTGAAGAAGATTTACAGCATAAGATCATTCCGCCATATTCAAGCTGTAGTTTGCCTTGCTCCCATGCATGAAGTTGTCGTGTATCTGGACCTTAGGTCTTATGCCTGTTTCCAAACTAGGAGTGTTACATTGAATAATATTTTGATTTGTTTCTGCAGGTGCTGATGCAGACAAGGAATGAAAAAATCCGGCCGAAGATTCTCGGACTAAAGGTTGTCAAGTACTTAGTAGAACACTTGAAGGAGGAGTACCTTGTTTTCCTGCCTGAGACCATCCCGTTTTTAGGCGAACTGCTGGAGGATGTGGAGCTTCCTGTTAAAACTCTTGCACAAGAAATTCTCAAGGAAATGGAGAATCTTAGCGGTGAAAACCTTAAGCAATATCTTTAAAAATACTAAAGCATCAATGCTGTCAATGCAATGAAAATGCTTCTGGCCAGATTCTTCTTGTGAGTGGATGTCGTCAAACATGTAGTGAAACACCTGAAACAGAGCAAGTGTGAACTTGTTGGCAATATTTCCAAGATGCGAAAGTGCCTGCTAAAGTGGTTCGAGCTCGTGCCTAGCAAAGCTAGCTGGGTTCAGTAACAATGTTTTTTTCAGGGCAGCCTACTGGAACAGGCTATTGTAGAGGGCTAAGTTGAAGGTGTGAAATCTTTGGATGTGTTTTTAGTCAATCACAGCGTAAGGCTGGTAAAATTTTGACTCAATACTGTATGTTGATAATAGTCTTTGGCCATTTAGGGTCTGAAAAATTCTAAGAACATTGTCAGTGCTATATTATGGAATGCTGTTCGAGGAGTTGTATCAATCTGCAGTTTAAGAAGAAAACATTTTAATTTGAGTCTGAAATTTGAGTTACATTGCCAGTTATTAAATTATATAAAGCATCAAGTGCAGAATGGTAATAGAGTGTATAGTACTTGGGTTTTTGAAGCCACAAGTCACGCATAAAAAATTATGCTTTCACGGAATATATATGACGGATCACTAGGTCCGGTGGTGGTGTTACTAGCTTTAGCTTTTATCTTCAGCTGAGCCAATGTAAACAAGAGACCTTAATGTTGTTTCTAGGGCTGGGAATTTAACCTGATCACGGGTAGGCATGGATATAGAAAATCTGGAACTGACATGACTCTCTGCCAGTCATAAGTGGTGTATTACAGGTATATTACACCAACGATTAGGAATTTTATTTGATTACCTGGGATCGATCCGGTCCCAAACCAGACCTGAACCAAACCAATCCTGAAAGACCAGACCTGCTCCTTAATATTCATGGGGGCATGGATGTAGAAAATCTGAAACCGATCCGACCCATTACCAGCCCTAGAACTTGTTAAGAATAGCTTTATCTCCATTCAGATGTTCTCACACTAATTACT
Organism: Agave tequilana; assembly: GCA_038442645.1. Lineage (NCBI taxonomy): Eukaryota > Viridiplantae > Streptophyta > Magnoliopsida > Asparagales > Asparagaceae > Agave > Agave tequilana. The sequence goes on from JAVJIF010011471.1 coordinate 102,276, forward strand.
ATTCCATTATACATAAATTTAATCACAATAGTATAATTATAGACACTTATATCTCTTTCTAAACCTGGTACCTCTGTAGATATCCATAAATAAGGGTTTTTTTCTCTCTTTTATCTAAATCGATTTAAAAAAAGTATGTAGGTCATTCTTTTCCCCTCACTGTATCTTTCCATCAATCTTCGGAAATAGATTGCTTTTCATCACTTCCATAAAAAAGAAACCCTAACTCCATGTTGATCAATGAAAATATCTGTGGATGCTACAGATGAAAGTGAAATTTCCTGGGCATAGATACAATGTAGCTCTTTGGAACTTTTTGTTCATATCAGGACTGCTTTAGCAAAACACGGTCTGTTTTTTCCATATCAGTGGGTTAGGAATACACAGATTACAAAGGGCTGGTAGCATGAAAATAGCATCAGGAAAAAGGAAAAGTTTTTAGAGACGGCAAATATTTCTCATCTATAAGTTGTATACAAGGACAATAAATCAAACTCGTATAGGAAGCATTGATGTCACTTCAGTTTACAAAGAAGGAATGTATTTCCCGAGTCTAATCTGACTTTAATTTGGTAGTTATGGCGGGAAATAACCATCAAAATTGCAGCCTAGTTGCAGACAACATCAGAGTAAAAGGCGATGGTCCTGCGTTGACAGTCTTTCACATCCAGTACCTCAACATCAAAAACCTCAAACTGTTTCGAGCTGAAAAATGTAGATGGTCCAACCTGCAGTAAATAAGTTATACTGTCAGTATTGCTTGAACATAAAAGATATGAGAGAGTGGGAAGTAAAGCCATCACTAGAAGTAGCTTTTCCAGCAGTTGTTCTTCTGACCAAGAAACATCATGGCCAATATAAACTTACAGGAGTTATAACATAATTTCAGCAAGCATGGAATGCATAATAAAGTATGTACGAAGCAACTTCACTTAAAAGATATCATAGGGCCAGTCAAGAGCTGATCATTTAACATTCATCATTGCCGACAAGCCAGGTTGCACTTGTTATCTAAAGGCTCATTATATTTTATATAATCTAAAAGTGTCATCAAAGTTTTAGGGCCTGCTCATCCGACATGTATGGTTGGTCTGGTATTCACGACCATAATACCATTTTAATTTTTATTTTTCAACTATGGGTTTTATTTGCTCAGCTCCAAGTCAACACTTCATTTAAAGATGGAAGTACTATGAACATGATCTACCAAGCAGTAACAGGTTCTGAAATACATTTGTAACCTTTTGAGTCAAGAGAGCATGTCTATATAGCATGATTTGCTTCTTTGAGATTCCAATGCTGTACCCATAACGAGATTCCTATTGACATGTTTCATGGTGCCCAGCTGCCCATATACATGTACATTATATGATGGAGTGGTAAGACATCCGTAGAGAACTTCTAATGGTCAGATAACAATGTCTTCCCATAAATGACACTAGTATGTTGGCCAAAAGTTCAATCACTTGTGTTTTGATGATTTCCAACCCATATAGTTAAATCTTGAAGCGTTTATAAACATATATGTTATTCAAGATCATATCATATCGAAGCTCAACTTCAACAAATACATATTGGAATATCTCAAGTTGATTACTGAAGCTCAAGAAGTCGAATTCAAGTCAAACATCTACGAGAAGACTTCATTTCAAGATAATAGAGTTTGTGTTTATAAGTTTAGAAAATTTGTCAAAGCTTTCGATTATATAATTGTTAACTCAAGTTTGAACACACACGACTTTGTTGTTGATTTGATAGAGTTTTTCTAAAAGGATATAAACATATATCTATTATAAAATGAATTTAATATAGAGTTTCTAACAAGTTTGTTTTGGTGAAAAATCGATTTTAATGAGTATTAAATCTCAAAAATGAGTTTTATTTTGAAATATGTAGTAGAGTTAATCCACACATATTAAAGCTCAAAAGAATTTGAACTAACTTATTTTTGTTTGATTTATAATGTTAAAATCAATTTTAATAAGGTTTTGAAAAGAACCCGAAAAGCTCAATTATTTTCGATAGCTCTATATATAGCTTTCAAAAATGAATACTCAGCGTGTACAAGTTTGAGCTAAAGAACTTTCGATAGCTCCGTGCACATTTTCGACAACATTTTTTTAGTGAGCTTAGAATTTCACAGAATTGACTCATTTTTGATATTTTTTTCCCTTTTTTTACTAATTGTCGAAAACAACTTTCGACAATTCTAAAATAGCTTTTGATAACATTTTTCACAGAGTTTAGAATTTTACAGAATTATTTCGTTTTTGATAGTTTCTCTTTGAAAACTTGGCATTTTCAGCAGCTAATACATAGCTTTCGAAAGTAAACTTTTGAGTTTGAAAAATATAACCATTTGTGACCTTTACCTGTCAAAAATCCTACACCCACTTTCGCCAGCTAGTTAGACTTTTCTCTGCTGATTTTTAGCAAATGTTTTCAAATTGATTTTGCTATAAATCAAATTTGCAGAAACTTTAGATAACAATTTTACAAAGATTTTACATTAGATTGGGAAAAGTTTAGTGAGCCTTTCAATTTCCAAACCTTCAGAGAAAAGATCTAAAAATTTCTAAGCCTTCTCTTCCAAGCTTTATAAGTTCCTAGCACATAAAGCTTGAGCTCTCAATTCCTAATCTATAGCTATAGGATTTGTGCTATTGTGAGTTTCAGTGATCAAGTGAAGATCATAATTCTTGTTCTTTGTGTTGTTGTATGCCTCAATGAGACAGGTGGTTGTAAGTCGATCTTGCGAGATCACGGTTGTAGGAGTTGCAGCTCCGAGTGTTGTAGAAGTTAAGGCTCCGAGTCGATCTTGAGGGATCGCAGTTGTAGGAGTTGCGGCTCCAAGTGTTGTAGGAGTTAGGCTCCAAGTTGATCTTGTGGGATCAAGTTGTAAGCATTATTTCGATTTCGCGGACAGGCAAATAGTGTTATTTCTTCACAGGAGTTGGAGACGGGGACGTAGATCAAGTGGAACGAACCTCGAGAACAAATCTCGTGTGTTTGTGTAGCTTGTTCCTTGTATACTCTCTATATTGTTTTATCCCTGCTTATACTTGATTATATTTGCATATTGTTTGATATTGAGTTTAATTGTTGCAAATTATTTTCATTTCTACATAATTGATTAGCATTACATATTCTCCCCTCTAGGTGATTTTTAATTGGTATCAGAACTAGTGCTATTGTTTAATATTTAACCACTTAAAAATTTGATCCTTATTTAGCTAATCACACACACACACACATATTGTCATTACACACATGACTTCTCACGGAGACAATTTCAATGTTAAATCTCAACTTAGATTTGATGGTCTTACTTCCCTATTTGGAAGACTAAAAATTAGAGGTTTTCCTGAAATCTCTTGGCAGAGATGTTTCCATTGCTATTGGAAAAGAGTTTAAAGAATCCGACCATAGAACTGACCCTTGGCCTAAAAATATTTCTAAGGCATTTCAAGCCAATGCCAAGGCAACCTATGTCTTGATGCAAGCTTTAAATGATGAGAAAGTCATAAATTGTGAATCTACTTTTGAACTATGGAACACATGGAAAACTACAGATGAAGGAACCACTCAAGTGAAGAGAGCTAAAATTGATTTACTCACTTCACAATATAAAAATTTCAAAATGCATAATAATGAAGCTATCGATGATATGCTTACATGTTTTAGTGAAATTACTAATGGTTTGATTTCTCTAGGTGAACCAATCTTCAATGATAACAAAGTGAGGAAGATCATTCGGTCACTTCCCAAATCGTGTGAGGTCAAAGCTACCGAGCTAAACAACTCCAAAGAGATGAACTTCATGGCTTTCATAGGCAACCTAAAGACCCATCAAAAGAGTTCAAAGTACGGGAGCAACTAAAGCCACAAAAGAAGAAAAACATAGCTTTCAAAGTCTCTCCCGCAAAGATGACGAAGATCCAAATGAAGATGAAATCATGTCCATCATTATACGGAGAGTAGGATGCATGTTCTACAAGAAAAGACGTTTTGACAAAAGGAATCTGTGGCAATGCAAAAAGAAAGATAAAGAAGAAAGTGAGCTATGCTATTATTACAAGGAGTCCAGACATCTAATTGCAAATTGCCCAACGATGAAGACTAAAGCCTCCACGTCAAAGAAGCCATACAAAAAGAGCGCGATGAAGGCTACATGAGACGATTCAGAGAGTAAATAAGTTGAAGTTGATACCGCCAACATGTATTTCATGGCGCAGGACAACAACTCATCTAAGGTACAATCGAATCTACTCTAGACAAAGCAAAAAATTACTTTCGAAGAGATGACTATGAAATTTCAAGAAGTGAGGAAAAATATGAATCAGTTAAAATTAAACATCTCAAACTGAAAAAAGAGAATGGCGCTTTATCATCCAAATTAGAAATTGCTTTAAAAGAAAAGAAAAATATGACTCTCTCTCACAACTAGATTAAAAAGAATTTTGATGTACACATGAGCACGTGTCACGCAAAGAACACTAAGATTTCAACTGATAATAAAGAGATAGTGAAATGAAAAAGAAAATAATGATTTAAGCTCAACTATGAGCAAGTATCCATTTGATAAAAATAGATTGGAATTGATATTTCAAAGGAAACAATTTCACACCGAAAAGGCTATTTAGCAAGATTTTGTTATGATAAAATGAATATTATAAATGAGCATGTTTGGGTTCGTGAAACTAATCTCATGGGACCCAAAAAAATATGAGTACCAAAGTATACTTCTAATCTTTTGACATATGTACATATCAAGACCACGTGACGTAGGGAGCATTGGTATCTTGATAACGGTTGCTCGAGGCACATGACGTGGGATGTCAATAATTTTACAACCCCATCAAGAACGTGTGAAGGTGACTCCGTCGCCTTTGGAGATAATTCAAAAGAAAAATTATTGATTTTGATAATGTTAAAATTGGTACATCACTTTTAATAAGAAAAGTAGTTATAATTGATGATCAAACATAATTTATTGAGCATTAGTCAACTTTGTAATAAAGACTTAAAGAGTTATATTTGATTCCACTTGTTGTAATGTAGTTGATAAAAGCAATGCATGTTTATTAACTGATTATAGAGAAAATAATATTTATATAATTGAATGCTAAATCTAGATAGTAATATAACATGTTTAACCGCCATAAATGAAGAACCTTGATATGGCATTGGAGATTAGTTCATGTTTCTTTTGACTATCTCTCCCATATTGGGTCTAAAGATGTAGTTAAATGTATTCCTAAGTTGAAATTTGAAAAGATCGTGTTTGTGATACTTGCCAATTTAGAAAGCAAACAAAAACCTCTTTCAAGTCAATTAAGGATATCGTGATCACTCGTCTCTTAGAATTAATATACATGAACCTATTCGGTCCTATCAAAACCAAGAGTTTAGGAGGAACACGATATGTGTATGTTCTTGTTGATGACTTCTCTAGCAGACGTATTCTAGAAGCATATGCAGTTGGTGTGGTTAGCAGATCCCTTGCAAACCCCGGTAAAGAATATTAGGTAACAATTAAGTGAATCTTCAAGTATCTCACGAGCACTTCCAAAATGTGTATGTCCTTCTCAAGCAGTAAGACAATACTAATGGGTTACATTGATGCAGATATGGCAAGAGATGTAGATTCAAGAAAGTCGACTTCTGTTTACTTAGTTACTTTTGTAGAGGAGGCGTTTCTTGACAATCCAAGTTGCAGTGAGTTGTTTTATCTCCCACAGAAGCAACATTGCTGCTATAGAAGCTTGCAAAGAGATGATAATGATGACACATTTTCTAAAAGAACCAAGTGTTAAACAAAGCATCTATATCTATTTGTGATAGTCAAAGTGTTATCCATCTCAATAAGAATTCTAGTTTTCGTGCTAAATCCAAATACATTGATGCTAGGTTAATATTAGATTAAAAGTATACTTGATAAAAAGTTGTTGCATCTTGAATCAGATATGATGATAAAAATGCTATCCAAGGAGAAGTAAGACTTCTGCAGAATAATGGCTGACGTAGACTCTATTTTCGTCGTTCCTTGTATGGCTGGAGGGGAGATTGCAAAGTTATCCAACTCAAGCTACAAAAATGGTAGGTTATATAATTTGGTGAAATGGTGGTGTTTGTATTTCATCACAAACAGATAAAGCATAGACACCTATAATAATTGACTATATCAATAATGTGAAACATGTCATGCCAGGTTTAAGCCTAAATGGGCTCTCGTTCACTCATTTTGGTCATACCAGACGCCACACCAAGTAATTACATAAAAATATAAAAAAAAGAGAGAAATCGATAAAATATAAAAAATAAGAGAAGAGATTGTCATGCTGTCAGAATACACTCTCTTCTAGCAATTTTCATTATTTTATTTGTTTGGGAATGGTGCTATAGTCCGATTCTCTAACAAGGTTAGAAGTTCTTTTCTTTCTTGTGGATATAAATTTGTAAAAGTCTTTATTTCTTATAATTTTTGAGTTATCTGGATAATACTCGAAATACTATACTAGTTATTAAAATAGTGAAATTGCTCAGAGTTTGTTCCTAGTTTTTCCCAAAAGAATTTTCCACATAAAGTGTTCGGGTGTTATTTATGGCTTGTCCTTTTATTCTATTTATTATTCACACATAACCTTTCAAGTTCGTAGGTGTTTTCCTTTGGCAAGGATTTGCATCCCCTTCTTTTTCATGTGGTCAAGTATCTTGTGTGACAACTCTAAGGAGGAGTACTTTCAGTTGTATTCACCTCACATTTACAAAAAATTTCCCACATCTTGTAAAGAGTATAGCATCTTTTTCCTCTTTATACCACAACGGAGATTTTAGTAAGCTTTTATTGACCTTTTCCAAAACTACTGTCAAATCCATCTTCATCTATCTTCTCTACAAATATCAAGGTCAAGCGAAGATCTGGAACATACCTCGTATCTTTGAACACCAACTTACAACCAAGAGTGGTCTCAAGATGTATATCAAGGTCAAGCGAAGATATGGAACATACCTCACATTTTTTGACTACCAACTTACAACCAAGAGTGGTCTAAGATGTATATCGACCACAACGTTAACCTAGAATACGTCTTTGTTTCCCATCTTGTCAATAACAATATCACCACTTTGATAAGTTATGCAAAACTCTATGAGTGGACACATGATAGGAGGCACCCATATCAATTACTCAGTATCCCTGACATGTAACACAAGTATACTTGATTGTATTCAGATATAATTGAATCACCTTGTTGTAGTAGTGGTATATTCATTGAATTCAAATTTTCCTTCATTCTTCATGTTCTCTTCATTTTTTCATATCCGACAATCTTTCACCAAGTGTTCCTTCTTGCCACAATGATAGCTAGACAATTCTTTTCATCTAAACTTTTTCTTGGGCTAGAGCATTTCCTTATATCTCTTGAATTGGATCCTCCTCTTTTACAAGAGCTTCTGCTTTGATGTTCTCAACTTCTTCCATTTGAGCTCTCCATGCAGCAAACTTCTTGTGACCAAACCCATGAAAAATTTGCCGGTGGCATAGAGTTACTCAAGGAAACTAGCAATATCTCCCAACTTTCTGGCAGATAACTAAGCAATCACAAAATCTGCAACCCATCACCAAGTACCATTTCCATATAGGAAGGCTGGTTAATTGTACTTTTAAATTTAATTAAAGTGCTCGGTAATAGAAGCACCATCTTTCTATTTAGAGTTAACCAACTTTCAAATAGAGAAAGCTTTGTTACCAGTATTTTTCCTTTCAGAGAGACTCCAGCTTCTTCCAAAGAGAGCATGGTGTAAATATGTGGAAACATGACAAATGAACCCCATAGCTTTTTTATCAAGCTTTTTCCAATCATCATTCATCATATCAATTGGTTTAGCCTTCTCACCTTTGCTAGAATAGTTACTGGGCTATTGGTTATTGAGCTATTGGGCTTCTACCCAATAGACCCATACCCATCACTTTTATTATATACACGTATTTCTCTACATGGTATTAGAGCAAGAGAAACCCTAACTCTCAAAATTTCCCTTTCCTCTCCTAAAATTTCCCAAAAAAACAAACTGTTCACGTGAATAGTAACCCGCGGTAATGTTCACGTGAACAGTAACATGTACCGCAACTACTCAACATCAGATTTTTAAATATGATTTGGCTTTTTTGATGCTCTACAAGCCTTATCTTATGAGATCTGATCTGTTTATTACTCAATCAAATTTTTACATCTGATCTGACTTCTTTGATACTCTACGAGACTTTTTTGGTGAGATCTGCTCTGTTTATTGCTCAAAAATCACATTTTTTACATCTGATATGGTTATTTAAGGCTAGTATGCTACTATCTGGTAACTAGTTACTTACTTCTCTTTATTACTGGCTATTTACTGCTATAACTAGTTATCTTTCTGGTGATTCTATAACTGGCTGCAATGTCGGTTGTCTCAAGTATTTCATCCTCTCTTGTTTCTCTATTTTGGCTCTCTGATGATACTGCTAATGTTTTCTCATATACTGCCTCGCACTTTCTGGTGCTCCTACTGTTCAGATATCACATGACGAGTATGATAGGTTACGTCAGCTCGAGTTCTATCAGACAGGTCATTCATCAACTTATTCATCCTCTTCAGGTATGAATGCTTATATTCCCTCTCCTCACAGACCTTGATTCAGGAACCTCATCTCACATGACAGGTATTAAGGACAAATTTACCTCTTTACATCTTTTCACTCAATTTTTTCTGTTAACGTTATTGATGGTACACAATCTCCTATCCCTGGTGATGGGATAGTTCAAGTTACTCCATCCTTGAACCTTAAAATGTGTGATATATTCTAAAATTTCCTGTAAGCTTGTTATCCATCAGTCAGTTTATCAAACAACATAACTGCAGTGTAATCTTTTTCCCTTCTTACTATATCTTTTAGGACCTGACAACTAGGAGGATGATTGGTTCAGGTCATGAAAGAGAGGTATGTACTATTTGGATGACGGAGTATCCCCTACTGACTTAGTTGCATGTCAGCTTGATCCTATTCTACTCTGGCACTGGTGTTTGGGTCATCCCTCATTGCAAAAGTTTTGGTCGGTAATTTAGTCTTCTTTTTTCTACACTTGGTTGTGTGTCTTGTGAGATGGGCACGCATCATCGTTTTAGTCCGAGTCAAGTCAATAACGTCATAGTTCTGCATTTGAGTTAGTTCATTCTGATGTCTGGGGTCCTAGTCGTGTGCTTTCATCTAAAGGTTTTAGATATTTTCTCATCTTTATTGGTGATTTCTCTCGTATGACTTAACTATATTTGCTAAAAGAGAGGTCTGAAGTTTCTGGTGCCATCAAACTTTTTCATAATGAAATAAAAACTTAATTTTCTACCTCTATCTATGTGCTTCGTACTGACAATGCCCTAGAATATATGAAAAATGATGTCTCTTTTTTGTTCTAAGAATAGGATTGTTCATCAAACCTCCTGCTCTCATATGTCCTAACAGAATGGCTTTGCGGAACGCAAACACAGACACATCTTAAATGTTGCTCAAACCATGATGATTCACATGCATGTTCTAAAGTATTTGTAGGCCGATGCAGTGTTAAGCGCCTGTCATTTAATTAATAGGATGCCCTCAGCTCTTCATGGTAAAATCTTTTTTTCATGTCTATATCCTGACAAAAGTATCTTCTCAGTTCCTTTGCGTGTTTTTGGTTGTACATGTTTTGTTCAGAGGTTTGGATAAATTGTCTCTTAGGTCTATAAAATGTCTTTGTTGATTATTCTCAAACTCAAAAAAGGATACCAGTGCTATAGTACATCAACCAAAAAGTATTTTGTGTTAGCTGATGTCACATTTTTTGAATCAATTTCTTACTTTTCTCCACAAGGTTCAGTTAGTGCATAAGAGTATTTCTCTTTTACCGTCTGTTCCTTTGCCTGCACCTGTTGTTATCCATGATGTCTCTTTGCCAGTGTCATTAAAAGACATTATAGTGCCACCTACACCAAAGCCACCTCGGAAAAAAGATTTCAAACATATCTATACTCATCGGAAAAAAGTTCTTGCTTCTTAACCGATTCCGACCGTCTCCTCTCCAGTAGAAGGTCCACCTTCTCAGCTGTCAGTACCTTCCTCTGATTTTGATGTTTTTATTACCCTCCGCAAAGGTAAACGATCTTGTACTGATCATCCTATCTCTCATTTTGTTTTATATAATCGTTTTATTCCCTCTTTTCGCCAGTTTACCTTGTCTTTGTCCTCTGTATCTTTACCCTGGTCGTATAAGGAGGCTATATTGATACCTGTCTGAAAGCAGGCTATGAATAAGGAGATGGATGCTTTTATTTCGCGAGAAACTTGAGAGTTAGTCTCTGCACCCAAAGATGTGGGATGTCGATGGGTCTATACCTTGAAGTATTGCCCTGATGATTCAGTGGATAGGTTTAAGACCAGGCTTATTGCCAAAGGATACTCAGACCTATGGCGTTGACTACTTTGAGATTTTTTCACCAGTTGCTCGGATGAACTCCATTCGAATTCTATTTTCTGTTGCTGTTAATATGGAGTGGCGCTTATTTTAACTAGATGTCAAAAATTCCCTTCTCTATGGGGACTTGAAGGCGCAAGTTTATATGGAGAAACCTCCAGGGTATATTGCTCAAGGGGAGAATATTGTCTGTAAACTCAGGAAGGCGATCTATGGACTCAAACAGAGTCCAAGAGCTTGGTTTGAGAAGTTCAGCATGGTTATCTCTGATATTGGATTTGCTCGTTGTCATTTAGATCACTCAGTGTTTGTTCGTCGTACTAATCTGGCTCAATGATACTGGCTGTGTATGTTGATGATATTTTTCTAACTGGGAGTGACTCTGTGGCCTTAGCAGAAATAAAAGAGTATCTCAAATGATATTTTGTGGCGAAGGTTATGGCAAAGCCAAGATATTTCCTTAAGATTGAAGTTGCTTATCAAAAGTATGGTTTACTTCTATCTCAGAGGAAGTATACACTTGATCTTCTTGAGGAAATTGGCATATTGGGGTGCAAACCTACTAACACTCCAATGAAAACAAATGTAAATTTATGGTGTGATAATAGTCATCTACTTGATGACCCTGTACAATATAGGAGATTGATTGAGAAGTTGATTTACTTGACAGTTATTAGGCCTGATATAACCTTTACAGTTGGAGTACAGAGTAAGTTTATGCATCAGCCTAGAGAGGTTCACTGGACAGCTGCTCTGAGGATTCTTGCCTATATCAAAAGCTCTCCTGAAAAAGGTTTGTTGTAAAAGAAAGATGGACATGTTCGTATTTTTGACTATTCTGACCCAGGATATGCTGGTAATAAGGGAGACAGAAAGTCCACTACTGGCTATTGCACATTCGTTAGAGGAAATCTAGTGACATGGAGGAGCAAGAAACAAAATGTTTCTAGATCTAGTACAGAGGCTGAGTATAGAGCTATGACACATACTACTAATGAAATGATGTCGCTGAAGAATCTGTTATTAGAGTTTGATTTTCGTCATCTTGGACATATGCCTATGTTTTGTGATAATCAGTCTGCTATTTATATCGCACAAAATCAGGAGTTTCATGAGAGGACTAAGCATATAGAGGTTGACTGTCATCTGGTCAGAATGCATGGACCAAAAAGGTAGTTTCTCTCTCCCGTTTACTCCATCTTCAAAGCAGTTTACAGATCTACTTACCAATGTAGCTTCTCTAAAGGTGTTCTCTGTCTTATATAGCAAGTTGGGCATGATTGACATTTATGCTCCAGATTGAGGGGAAGTGTTAGAATAGTTATTGGGCTATTGGTTATTGAGCTTCTACCCAATAAACCCATTCCCATCACTTTCATTATATGTTGTATTGTCTCTCCTTTGTTATCATTCAATTCTTTTTTAGGGTTTTCTATTTCTCTACAACCTTCTAAGTGCGCATGGAGATCCTTACAATTTACAAATCTTCCATTCTTAGTTTCCATATCATCCAATTAGATCCATTGAGGGTAACCATGTGGCTTGTGATAGTCTCCATTATTCACACATGATAGCTAATAACCTTCGCTCTAATACCACTTAATGGGAAAATTGGTAGCCTCCAAGTCTGTGTGAACTAAAAAAGACAAGCGACAAATAACACACTGGTAGTTTATGTAAAAAACCCTTTGAAAACTACGGGACAGACATTGAGCAAATTAACTTTTTTCAATGAAAGTAGAAAGTTGTACATAAATTTACCTCCACCAGCAAAAGATCTTCTAACCTTGCTAGAGAATGGAGGCTGTAGCACCACTTTGAACCTTGTTAATGATTGAAGTTGCCGGAAGAAAGTGCATTCACATAACACCACAATCTCCTCTCTTTTTTCTCTCTTTTTTCTTACTTTGCTTTGTTGTAATTACTAGTGTGACTTCTGAAATGAACAAAATTAGTGAGAGACACCCTATTTGATTGGCTTACAAAAGTGGCATGCCATGTTTTACATTGTTGACAAAGTCAACCATTGTGAGTATGCTTCATATGTTCGTGATGAAACATAAACACCACTATTTCACCTTATTTTATATACATATAACCTAACACTTGGGCTGGATAACTTTACACGTCAAACTTAGAAACTTTGTACACCTAAAACAAGTCATAATTAAAGATTATTCATGCCAATTGATTGTTAGACAAATAGTTAAAAATGGCTCCTTTAGATGGTAATATCATGATTAGTGTGCATCCAAACACACTACATCTATATGATAAAGAGGGGAACATTAATTAGAAATGGCTTTTCTAGACTAATGCATCCACAGAGAAAAGGAATATATGAAGCTTTCATTCCATTCTTTAGGGCCAAATCCATGCACCCAAAAATGTAATATAGTCCATTTAGGAGGCAAAATGAAGAATGGATACTCCCGTAGATAGTGGAATTGAAGAACTAACTGGAGGCCCAAGTTCTGGAGGAATGATGATTCTTCGCTTCCCCCCAGGTCTCATGTCTCGGATTCCTTCTTCGAATCCTGCACTGTTTTGTTAATTATTTACCATAGACGCTGAACATAAAAAATAATGATATGCTAAATAGTTTAGCTTTTGGATTCCAAAGGCTTGCCTGGAACTAGTGCTTTATTGCCTAACCGAACTTTGGCAGGTGAACCTTGTAGATAAGTGCTATCAATACGGCGGCCTGATTCATTGTAACCGACATAGTGAAAAGTCACCTGCCAAAGAAAGCATTCTAATTCAAAAAACCCTTTTATGTAAAAAAAGAAAAATGGGAATAACAAAAAGAAACTTAGAGAGGAATATCAATTGGAGGTTAAAAGGTTAGTTCACTAAGGAAAGACAAATCTTTCCAACTACAGAGTAAATCTGTCCCTAACTTCTGCTGAACTTGAATGTGGCGAAAGATTTATTAGTTATTCTCCATGCGCTAATCTTAAAGTAAGACAAGTTTCTTCTTGCAGAACAAACTAATCAAATCAATAATGAAGAACATCAAATAGTATAAATAGCAAGAGGTAAAACTGATCCTTTAATTTACAATCTATCATCTTTCTGTAATCAGTGTAACAGATGCTTTGTTCAAAGCAGGAGGAATGGGTCCACGAAGAACCAAATATGAACAGAAAAAGAAAGGAAAAAAGGATATAAATTATGACCCAAAAGGAGGCAACCAATTGGAGGAATTTATGGGAGAAAAACCTGTTGACCATCCTTTGGGCAATCACCTTGACCAACTTGTAAATCCAGATATATCAGTCCACTATCACGCTTCACATATTTATCGGATGTCACTACTTTCACTTGAAAACCTGGAAATATCATGACAACCATTAGTTTCGTAAACTTGTAACAAGGCTTTTTCAGATCTACATTGAAATAATAACTAAAACTAAGAGAGAAACATGAATGTGAAGTAAACTCTTGTATCAAAAGATAATAGAATAGCCTAAGAAGAACTCTCAAACATACTTGATGCATGAGAAAAAGAAGAATGACTCCTGCTAAAATACAATCATGAAGTTTGAAGCACCAGATACTCCTAAAGGCATGCCATAAGACCAACCTCCCTGATCACACAGGAAAGTCAGGTAAGAGCACTAGCTGTTGTTATAGGAGCTGTACATCCACAGAGGCATACCCTGACAGAAATAGTGTTCTTTTCTTGTGATTATAATTGGGGTTTTTTGGTTTTTGTTTTTTGTTTTTAGATAAGTCCCACACATTTCTAATTTTTCAACAGGCCCCTTGAATCCTGTAAATTACTAGTTAAGTACACACAGGGCATACAATCCAATCCCTTGTACACGGTTACGAAAAGTCATCATGTTGTGTTTTGATTGCTGTTGACCTCACCCCATAACATTTTGATTATTGTCAAACCAAATGCATTTAATCTTTATTCTTTCTAACCATTTTGAAAGAGATACATAAACATTAAGAACCATGGACATATAAAGGAGATTGAAGGCAAGATGTGGTTCAATGCAACATTAATTGGAGGATGGACGTGGTGTTGCGGAGAATTCAGGCCTCCACGGGAAGCAAGATGGGCTTTAAAAATAGGCTGGCACGAGTTTAACCCAAACGCTTGAGCCATTAGGTATTGGTCTAACTTTTTTTTAAGGTCCATCCTTTCTGTTTTTTTCTAACGTGAGACTATATTCTCACATAAATACCTAATAATCTTCCTATTCATGTGTAACCCCAATTTTACTAACCCCGCTTTGGACTTGAAACTCTGCCAAACTGAGGTTTGGGAAACTTAACCTTCTTGCCAAACAAGGCTTACTAAGGTTAGTGAAACCCAAATTTCAAAAGGTTTCAGAAACTGGGGTTTATATGATTACAAACCTCAGTATCATCTGTATGGTTACAAACCTCAGTTTCATTCTAACTTGAAAGAAACCCCGGCTTGAGAAACTATGTTGCCAAACTAGGCATCTGTTCGCTCCAATCTAAATTAAAGATCCATAGCTCATGCAACTTCTGTAACCTTACCACGAGAGAGTAGCTACCATCAATGAATCTTAACATCTGAATAATTAAGATTCCGAGTGAGATTGTTTATAAGTAAACCTCAAATGGGAAATTTCACCTTCTCTAACAAAATTTGGGAAGTCCTCGGGTGCATTGTTCGCCTCTTGTATCTTCTTATTCTGTTCAAGGAGGCGCCTTTCATCGTAAGGGCTCCTACTCTTAACCTTGCCAGAGGCAGACAATGCCACCAACAAGCTCGCCGACACCAATGGGAGCGTAAAGATCACCCTCCGGCGGCTACTACTCTCTTCTGCACTCTGTTTATATGCACTCCCTTCTTCAGCTCTCAAGAAACTATTTTAATCAACAAAACATACAGACAGTCAACCGTCATCTAAAAGAACCAAAAAAACAGCAACTAACTGTATATTTGTACATTAATGTACATCATAGTTAACAACAATATACCTCTCAATATGCCTCTTATGAGATTTGCAAGGCATGACATTATTGAAAGTATGAAAACTTCCTGCAATTCAGCACAAAAACAAGGAACAAATTGGTCACTTGAGAATTTATTCAAGCGCCGCAGCTTCACGAAGTGGGCATGGAAAAATGTCATCTTTCTACCACTAATTGAACAATTTGGTTGAATCTAGAAGACCCATTTGGTTCCAGAGTCTATCAGAACTGATAATATGTTAAGCTTTGGAACCCACAAAGAAAAACACCAAAAGCGAGCTAATGATGAAAGAAACCAAACTAAATGGGAATAAAGAGATGGCGAGAATAAAGAAAGACTTACTGAGATTTGGACCTAGAGAAGATGGAGGAGAAATTGTCTGCATGGTATATTATGAGAAATTTAGACTGTGGAGAAGCTCAACATAAGGGGGAAAAAGAAAAAAAAATGGCGGTTGCCGCTGCCCTTCCTCCGCTCTCGAAGTGTTGAGCCTGTGCTCTCTTTTTACTAGACTTATCTTCACATCGGAACGGATATTGCAACCCCACCAAAAGAGAAAGACCCCCAAAACTTTACAAGTGTGCCATTATTATTATTATTATTATTTTGAGATTTCACTCTCGGTAAAAACTCTAAAGTCTAAAGTGCTACTTTCTCCTTCCCTCCTTCTGATTTCCCTCCTCCTTCTTCCGTGACCCCCACTCCCCCTCCTCCTCCCCCCCTCTCATCCCCTCCCGTCCCCGGCTTCCCCCGCCCCCGCCCCCCGCCCCCCCCCCCCCCCCCCGGCGTCCCCCTTCCCAGGCGAATCCCTCCCCCTCCTCCTCCCTTCCCTCCTCCTCCACTCCTCCTCCTTCCCTCCCCCTCCTCGGCCTCCCAGGAGGAGGGAAAGGAGGAGGAGGATTCGCCGGCAAGGAGGGTTCGCCGGGGGAAAAGGGGAGGAGGAGGAGGGGAGGGAAAAAAATGACATTTTGGCCATTTTAGAAATTTTTAGGGAGGGCTTTTATCAATATGGCGGGTGTCTTAATCCATGGAGGGCCTTTAACAATTTGGGAGTGGCAATATTTGTTCCCATCTTCATAGTTCTTGGAGTGACGTAATTACCCTTTCTTTCATAAGTATTAACATCTATATACTGGTTTCCAACTGGGGGAGCGGATATTACCACCCTAGAAAATGAGAAATGCACTGCAAGGATTAAGGCACCCCCAAATTTGATAAAAGCACCCTAAAAATTCAAATATGACCAAAATGCCCCTTCTTCTCCTCCTTCTCCCCCTCCCCCTGGCCGCCCCTCGCTGACGAACTCCCCTCAGCCTTCCCCGTCGTCGCTCTCCTCCGGTCTTCTCCCCCCTCGTCGGCTCTCCCCCGACCTCCTCTCCCTCTCCCCCAATCTCCCCCCCCCCCCCCCCGCCCGCCCCCTCCCCCCAGTTTCGGCTGGAATCCGATCGAACAACTGGAGGGGAGTGGTGGGGCGAGGGGCGGGGAGGAGGGGGAGGAGGCCAAGGGAGAGCCGGCGAGGAGCGTGGGGGGTCGTCGACGAGGGGGGAGGCCGAGGTGAGAGGGAGTTCGCCAGCGAGTGGGAGGTTAGGGGAGGAGGGTCGTGGAAGTTGACAGAGGAGAAAGAGAATGGAGGAAGGAAAGTGGAAGAAGAAGCGCATTTTTGGACTTTTCAGTGAAGGTAAAAATGTCAAAAAAAATTGGCATACTTCTAATTACTTGTGGGGTGCCTTTCTCATTTTCTGGGGTGGCCATATCTGCTTCCTTTACATTGGGTGTAGTCATCCTTTTTATTGACATATTTATACCCCCGACTTTTTTCTGAATTATTTTTTACCCGTCTCAACTTCTTTTTGACATTTTCCCTTATTTCATACTTGTTATCTTATTATGCCCCTATATCAATTTATAAATAGATTTTTATTTTTTTATTTGTTTGTTAATCAGAAA
This sequence comes from Agave tequilana, assembly GCA_038442645.1. Lineage (NCBI taxonomy): Eukaryota > Viridiplantae > Streptophyta > Magnoliopsida > Asparagales > Asparagaceae > Agave > Agave tequilana. Next base: position 119,673 of record JAVJIF010011471.1, read on the forward strand.
GGTTCAATTTTCTTAGTATATCACAAAAAAAAGAAAGATAAATCAATCTAAAAAAAATAAAAACTTTAAAAATTGTCATTAATCGGGCATAATAATCACAAATGTGAGGTAGGGGCAAATGATAGAGAGAAGTTGAGACGGGCGCAAAAATATAATTTAAAGAAATATTAGGTGTATTAATACATTTGTCCCTTCAAATTTTTGAATAACAATTGACAAATCTCATTTAAAAAAGATTTAAAGTCAAATCAATTCACGGTGGAGAAAAAAAGAATTCTAATTAAAAAGAACTCTTCTGCAATTAGAAATTTTTTTTAAAAAAATTGAATAATAAAAGAATCCGAATTAAAATGGATTTCAAATCAAACCAACTTAAGCAGAATCTCAATTAAAAAGTACTCATGGAAATAAAGAAATTTAACTGACTCCTAATCTTTTTCTGCATCTTGCGCTACAAAATAAAAACAACTCCTAATTTTTTTTTGGAACATCCAAATTAAAAGAAAGAAGATAAAGATAAAAACAGAAAAATATCAACTCTACAGAAAAAACACCGACTCCTAAAGAGCTCCAACTCCAACTCCAACTTCTTCTGTTGTCTTAGTATTTTCTTCCAATTGCTACTCTGGAATATAATTTTCTATAATTAGTAAAAAAAAAAAAAAGGAAAGTATCATTTCTTCTCTGTTCTTTTCTAATCATGATTCTGACTTTGAAATCTATTATATTTCAAATTTGGCCATTTTCTTTTAAATTTTTTTTTGGATTTTAATTCAATAAGAGGCCTTCCCTAAAAAAAATTTCAAAAATTGAATTTTTTTTGCCATGTAGGGCGGCGTTGTAACCATCCACCTGTGGACTTTTATATATATTTTGAAGGTGTTTCCTAGATTCTTGGTTGAGAACCTAGTGTAAGACTTTTTCTGATTTGATTCATAGCCTATTTCTTATCCCATATCATAACACACGTGCAATTTATATTAGTCAACATATTCGATGTGTTTAATAGGTGCACTAAGTTGTAAAGGTGGGTAAGACCTGATACTACTCTCTAATTAGGTTAGAGCATTATGAGAAGACCACTAATCAAAGGATTATATATACCACGCATTATTCTCTACTCATAGGAGGCTAGGTTTAGCAGAGAGAAGGCTCTTCATCTCGTTTTCTACAGCGAAGATCTAGATCTGAGTATAGTTCATCATCCTTCGAAAAGGTATGTTATTTAAAGCCCCATCTCAAGATCTATTATACATGATATTGATATCTATGCATAGAGGCAATTAATCCTGTTTTATTCATGTTAAATTCTCACAAGTGGTATCAGAGCCTCGCTATGCTATCTATATTTTGAGATCTAATCATATATGATTATTATTATTTTTGGTTGAGAATCCGCTTGTACAGTTCTATGTTGGATTTTTGTGATGCTAATTTTTGTTTCCCCAAACTCCCTCTGATTTTTAATATTATTATTGGATGGTTATTTGGAGTGGATCAATTCTAGCGAATTTTGGGTTAGATAATAGGAAATAGGAGATGCTAGTGTCACATAACATCCTAATATTTGAGCATCATATTTTAAGATTTCTATATCCTTGATTGCTGTGATATATTATGGTGCATCCACAAAATGTTAAAGGTTATATAGGAATTCTCGAGCGGATTTGCGGCGAAGTGAATTAATTTGTTTAGTTCAATGTTGGCATTGTATCAGAGTAGTATGCTATTACATGGCTCATTGAGATGGTCTTTTATACGGTGATTTTTTCTTATGCCATTATGTAGTTTGAATTGATAGAAAAAAGTTAAATCTTGTATTCCTATATATGCCAAAATGGTCTACGCTGGTTGATATTTGTTATTTATCTGCAATTATTTTTGAAGAGGGTTTGCATAAATAATGAATCATCTGTCAGGATTTGATCCCTTTTATGTTGTTTGATCCATTTACCTATGTACATGTGAACTGTAGTTTTGGATAACTTTCATACAATGCAAAGGGCTACATGTTCCTTTTATAGTACTAAATAGTTTTGTTTTCAATTTATTTATTTTATTAGGCTTAAGCTATTACATAAATAGTGCTATTCATATTTACAGTGCTATTTTGTTTAGTAATTTTGTGGCTTTATGTTATCAGTAAATGCTAAGCCTCAATTTGGTGCAAGGCATCTTAGCTGGCCTATTTTAAAAAGTTTCTTTTTTGTTGCATATCGAGAAAAGAAATTCTTTGTTTAGCTTCACATCTACTTTTTAGTGTTATTTCTCTCTGAGTGCGTGTCTTCATAAAAGCTGCAGAAGAGCACGTTTCATCTTGAAAATTTTTAGTAACAAAGATTTCATTTAATATATATATATATATATATATATATATATATATATATATATATATATATATATATATATTGGAGCTGTATGTACGAGTATTTTATAAAGAAAAACAATCAGATATTGGCGCATATTTCATGTGTTCAATTAAAGTTTATGGTTTTCACCAAAGTTTTATTGATGAAAAATTTGGTTATTAATAATCTGTTTATATTTGTTTCATTTCATGGTGAAAGTTTCATTTGAGAAACGCAACTTCACAGAAAATAGATGCACTCCATGACTTCTTTGGATATTTATAAAGAATAAATAACTGACAGCCTCAGTAAAACTTTTAACAATTTAATGTAAAGTGATTTTTCTGTTCAAGTTGTAAATGTGAATAACATTTCATGTGTTCAATTAAAGTTTATGGTTTTCACCAAAGTTTTATTGATGAAAATTTTGGTTATTAATAATCTGTTTATATTTGTTTCATTTCATGGTGAAAGTTTCATTTGAGAAACGCAACTTCACAGAAAATAGTTTCACTTGATGACTTCTTTGGATATTTATAAAGAATAAATAATCGACAATCTCAGCAAAGCTTTTGACAACTTAAAGTAAATGTGATTTTTCTGATCAAATTGTGAATGTCAATATCATTGCTTGTGTTCAATTAAAGTTTAGGGTTTTCACTAAAACTTTATTGGTGAAAATAATATTATCACATTCCATGAAGTACAACATCTCCAATAGGGTTTTATGTGAGATAAGATCAACAGTCGTTTGAATACAACCTAATATGACTAGGTGGATTTGCCCAAATGTAAACTATTTAGTAACATATTTTGTTTTACTCTTATTTTAGGATCCTCTAGTTGTGACCCATTAAGATTGACAGTGGTACTATGTTATTTAAAGTTTTATATATTACCTAAAGATGATTATAAAATTTTTAAGTAACCTAGTATGGTAAGATAGACTACACGTGTCGATAAGATTAGGATAACCCTAAGCCTAAAGGATAGGAAGTGTCTGTAATTGAATCGAACGTGGTTAGTCTAGTCTTGAACATGATTCTATCATCAACTGGGTACAATCACAATTAGTCATTGCCCAAAGGCAAGATTAAGTTGTTAATTGTCGGATCTGCGGAGTGGAAAGGCATAAACCATGAACACAATGCCACTCTGACTTGACCATCCTAACCCCGAATAGGCTCGTGACAGTAAATAATTAATGCATATATATTCATATAATTTTATTATGTGCCAGTAAATATTAATCCTGTCAAGAATTTATTTCCGCTGCAGTTATGAATCTCACCTTAATTCAGACGCATTTGATTTTAAAAAAAAACCTTGACATACTCAAATTATTCATCATGAAAGATGAAACTCCAGATAGCATTGTGTTTATTGACTATAATTTTGTGCTAGCCTATTATTGAACAGCTACTAATACTCAAAAGACAGCTACTCAGGTATTCATTAACAAATAGATTAAGACCAACAAGATGAGTATTCTCATAATTAAGTGTTCTATAGATCTCATAATCAAGTGTTCTATAAATCTCATTATGTTTGGTGAAAATTCTGAAAAGGAGAATACTAAAGATTTTCTTGTGCGCATCAAGCATCAGTTTGAGGAATCTGTCAAGGGTAGGCACTATAATGGAGTTCATAGAAACTTTCAGACAAGTTTTAAATTCTTGTCATATTTTAAATTTCAAAAAAAATCTTTTATGTGTTATTTTGAGCATACTTTGATCTATGTTCCAGAATAATTTCTTTTGGATATGATGTCATATTTTTAAGAATTGTAGTGCTAATTTGAATGAATCTAGTTTTATTATCCATCTCCATGGTGATCTATTGATTCTGATTTACTGGTTGATAATTTATTCAAACTGACATTGGATGCATCATATGAACAATTTTTATCAGGTGCCAATCCTTCTCATAATATTTTGCCTACTGCAAAATGTTCTAATTTTTTTTTGTAGTCCTCTAGGTTATGGCATAAACATTTTGGGCATATTTTCAAATTACATTATCTTGTGAAGATATGTGTTCTTGACTCTCTAGATTTTTCTGATTTCTCCACCATTTTTTATTATATTTGAGGAAAATTGATCAAATTAAAAAAATTGAGTCAGAAAAAAGTACAGATCCATTTCAGCTCATCCATACTGATATTTGTAGATTTTTCTTACCCTTATCAGAGAAGTCATAGATATTTCATTATATTCATTAATGATTTCTTTCGTTATGCTCATGTCTTTCTCCTCCACAAAAAAAAATCTGATTCTTTAAAAGTTTTCACGACTTTTCACTTAGGAGTTGAGCAACAATAGAATCGAAAGATGAAAGTTATAAGGTCTGATCGAGGGGGAGAATATTATGGCTAGATCGATCAGGATGATCAAAACTCTGGACGTTTCTAAAGTTTTCTAAAAGATTAAGAAATTGTTACTTAAGAACACCATACCTGAATTTTTATTATCTTATGTTGTAGTATAAATGATATTGTTCTTGGATCTATCATTATATTTTTGATCCTATAAGAGCTCCTTAGTTTAGGAGAGAAAGTACCCTCTACAGTGTTGGACTATATATTGATTGATTAGGTCACTTTTGACTTATACAGTTGATTTGATTATTGACATAACATGGTGATATTTTGGTCTTGTAACTGGATAGCTGAGTGAGATTATGCATTGCTCATTGAATGATTTCATTTCTGCACTCAAACTTTAGGTTGGCAGCATAAAGGAGTTTTATTTTGCATTAGCTTCTTTTGTCAATCTGATGCGCTAAAATTGACATAGTGCATAAGATCACACTGGAGAATATTACAGACCCACTTACCAAAAGACTCTTAGTGACCACCTTTCTGGGACATTGTGCATGCATGGGGGTACTAGAGTCATCGTGATTATTGTTTTTCTGAGTGAGGGTTTTATGTCAAATTTTTAGTAATGCCATTTGTGTCCTTAATATATTCTATATTTTAGTTTCATGAGATTTTTCTCAGACAGTTATTATGATGGCATGCAGTTATTATATGATATTTTATTTCAGCTGATATTATTAAATGCGCATTTATAATGTTAAAGTTAAAGTTGTGCAGTTGCGCATGTTGAAGTATAAAGTGCCTTTGGAGAAAACTACTGAGGATTTTCAAGATCGCTTAGGCTGGACATGGGTAGGCTCCACGATCTTAAGCCTTCATCTCAATATGAGAGATGGTATTCGCATGACGGTCGTCTAAGTATTGAGATGACATGTGTCTGGTAAGCACACGTTGTAGTATACTAATGGAAATGTATTATACACACTACATGTACATTTGACAAATACGTACTAAACTCTACCAATAAAGTATCTCTCGAAAGCTGTTAGGGTAATTAGCAGAAAATCTACGATATAAATTAGGCAAAAGCATAAAGCTTGACCGAAATTTGTTCGTGAACCGTGCTAGTCATCCTCTTAGTCATATAGTACCAGTAGTTTGAGTGCACCATGACTAACGATAAATTTCACGTGTGGGTTTTTTTCAAAAATCAAAGGATGGCCATCCGCTTTTAAAAATAAAATTGTGATATAGGATATAAGGTTTTTCAAAATAAATATTTTTTTAAAAATTTTAGTCGGGTATGTCTCAAGTGGGTGATTGTAAGATATTTTCTGATTCAATTGATAACTTATTTTCTATCCCATATCATAACACACGTGCAATTTATGTTAGTCAACATATTAGGTGTGTCTAATAGGTGCACTAAGTTGTAAAGGTCGGTGGGACCTGATACTACTCTCAATTAGGGTTAGGGCATTATGGGAAGGCCACTAATCAAAGGATTATATATAGAGAGGAGTCCCTCTCTGTAGCCACGCATTATTCTCTACCCATAGGAGGCTACGTTTAGCAGAGAGAAGGCTCTCCATCTCGTTCCCTACAGCGAAGCTCTAGATCCGGGTATAGTTCATCATCCTTCGAAAAGGTATGTTATTTAAAGCCTCATCTCAAGATCTATTATACATGATATTGATATCTATGTATAGAGGCAATTAATCCTGTTTTATTCATGTTAAATTCTAACACCTAGAACCTGTTATCTTTAAAAAAATTATTCAAACAGAAAAAAGGCATCGACTGAGAGATTTGAACTCTTGCAAGGAACCCCAAAACTTGGCACTTTCGCAAGCACATGCCTGAGCCAATCAAGCAAAGTGATTTCATGTTTGGTATTTTGCATATTATTAGTATTATAAATAAAATCGATTGAATCGATTTCTGGAATTATTTTCGGGGAGTCTCTTTTTTGAATTAAAACCCAAAAAAGAAATTAAAAAAAATGTCCTTCAAATTTTCTTTCAAATCCGGCACATGCAAAATATTACGCAATGATCTAATAATACCGTTATGCATTTTAATCTTGATTGAACCCATACCAATTATTTTGCAGGATATGTTATTTTTCATTAAGATATTTTCACTATCAATTGGCTGGTAGGTCACAAAGCACTCCCGATAGGGACATATGTAATAAGAACAACCCGAATTAAGAACCCACTCATCTCGAGAACGATCATAAAAAATGATAACTAAAACAACTTCATGTGATGTGGATTCTTCATTTGCAACACTAACAACTGAATGTTTCTTATTTTGAGATTTCCTCCTAACATTTTTTTATTTTCTTTTGAGCTTAAAATATTCTTTTTTGTAGTGTCCAAAACTTATGATAATAGTGACACTCAATATTTTTCTTAACCTAAATTTAGATCTATATTATTCTCGACCCTTCACTATCGACCATGGACGAACAAGTATTCAACTTGATTCTCATTGCCTACGATCGACACGTTCTGCCTTAGCTCCTTAAAATATAAGGCTGCCTTGACATCTTCTAAAGAAAATATATCCCTGCCATGAAGCATACTATTAATAAAATTTTTTAAAAAATGAGGTAATGAGCACAATAAGATGAGAGTTTGATCTTCTTTATCTATTCTAACTTTAATATTTTTTACATCCATGAGAATTTTATTGAGCTAATTTAAGTAGTTTTTAATTGACATACCTTCTTTCATGCGAAGGATAAAGAGACGTTACTTCAGTAGACTTTTTGATCAGGGAATTAGTCACATACAAGCCTTTTAATTTGAGTTATAAATCGGTGACAATATCTTCATTGGTAACCTCCCACAAAATTTTGTCGGCTCGATAAAGTTGTATGACACTATCTTCATCTCGAGCCCTTCCTTCTCATTCTCGAACATGAATTCTGACAACTTGTCCTTACAGGATAAGACTTTCAATAAGAATTGATGCACCAAGAGAGCTCGCATTTTGACTCTCTACACTTTATCTATTCCTCCCGTTAAATTTCTCCAGTTTGTACTTTGCCGAAGTCACCTCGAAACCCACATAAAAATAACACTAGTGTTGATACTAGTTTGTTGTAGTTGTGTGATTCTAATATAAAAGATGACAAATACAATTAGAGATTCAAATAATAATAATAGCTAATAAAAACAAAGAGAACGTTACACCAGTATTTTATGTGGTGCGGTCACGGGAGAAGACAATAAGAAGAATTCACTAATCAAAAAGAGAGAATATAAGAGTTTACAATTCTAACTTCACTCACACCCAAATGCACAATACCTAATTTATAATAGAAACAAAATAAGAGAGAAGAAGAAGAAGAAAGAGAGAAGATATTACAAGAGTTCAACTCAACTTTTGCCTTCTCTTTCTAATTATTAGCTTATCTAACCTTCTCGTATCATCCCCTTTTATAGCCTTAAAATGGCTAACATCGATTTCATATTTATTATGAAAGTCTCTTTCAAGCAATTAAATTCATCTAGCAAAGTCTTACTTGTGTGTTGACAAATCTTATCACGCACACAAAAACTTATACGTAGCCATCACTCTCACATTGCCTATATGATTAATAGCTTGGACTAATTTTGTCTATTAACTCATTATTAATCTGATTTGACTAATCTTATTGGTGACTGATTAAGATAAGACAAGTATGCTTATATATGATAAAACATGCATGCTTATATGTAATATCCCTAATTAGTAATATTATATTTTGTATTTTCCTACAGTATTTATTTTTTTGCTTTACTGATTATTTTATTATTATTAGTTAACTTGGTTTATACTTATTATTTTTATTAAATATACAAATTATTTTTAACATGGTAAATGGTATTTTGGTTTTATATATTATTACCATTATTTTTTATCAATATTTTTAGTTACTTCTTACTATTATTTCTAATATTATTCTTTTTATTAACTGATATTATTAGTGGTAGTTATTACTATTATTATTCTTCCATTATGATTATTATTTATTATTATTACTATTAGTGTTATTATTATTAATATTGTTAGTGTTTATTATTAATTATTAGTGTTACTATTATTTTATTTATTTATTTTATTATTAGTATAAATATTAGTGGTAGTGATAGTTGTTAATTGCCATTACTATTATTATTATTTATTACTATTACTATTATTAATGATTGTTATTAATAGTAGTCCTCTTACTAATATTATTTCATTGTAGTTATGACTCTTAGTATTATTGTTAATTATATTATTATTTTTTTTATTATTGTTAATTATTATTATTGTTAATTTCATTATAGTTATTACTATTTATTGATATTATTAGTAGTGCTATTATTATTGGTATAATGTTGTTTTTATTATAATGTTATTGCTACTATTATTGTTGTTATTATTATTTTAATTAGTATTATTAATTATTTTAGTTTTAGTATAAATATATTTACTTTGGTACTATATTATTATGTTTCATTTCTTTTCTATTTCCTTGATTCATACCCATGACCCATTTTCTCTACCCATTCCTATTTCTATATCCATACCCGTAGACCTGTTAATCCAAACCCTCAAACCCACCAACCTAATAACCCTATATCTCTTTCTCCCTATTTAATCTTAAGATTAAACCTAATCCTAAATCTAACCTAATTCTCTCCCATCTCACTGCCTTCTCCTCCCAGATCTACAGCAGCCTCCCCAAGTTCGGCCTGCCCTTCCCCCTCCTCGGCAGCATGCCCATGGCCCGGAGCCCCTCCCCGGCGCGCCCGAGTAACCAATCACAACACTCTACCGCACCCTCCTTGTCATCTGGCTGATCTGCCCTCTGCAGTGCCCAGAACCAACACCCCACCTCTGCAGAACAGCCCCCACACAAAGGTAGCGCAACCTTGCCTGGCTGCTCCTCCTCGCCTGCGCGCACAGCCCCAGCACGCACTCCCTGCCGCAGGCCACAACCCCTTCTCCTCTCTCTCTGAACTCTCGCAACCACCCATGGCGCACAGCCCCTGCCACACAACAGCCCAGGCCTGATAACAACTCCATTACATCCTCCCAGGCCGCATCCACAGCCAGCCTTGCGCAGCCATCTCCCCATTGACTGCACCCCTACCTCCCCTTGATGGCTCACGTGCAGCCCAGGACGAGTAACCCCCTCGACCTCCAGGCCATGGCACCCCCATCTCTCTTGTAGGCCGAGCACAGCCTCCATGCCGCGCACCCCCCTTTGGTGTACACCTTCTCCGCCGGCGAGCCGCGACACAATCAACGACTCGCCGGAGCACACGGCATCATCTACGTGGCCTTTATCTCCCCCGCGGCCTCCGTCGAGCCGCCACATGGCCGTGAGTTCCTTCATCCCTCTCTGTTAAATGTGTATGTGTATAATTAGAGTGTATTTGTTAAAATAGGTGTGAGTATATATTACTGTGTGTTGGCATGGCAAGTATGTGCGTGAGTGTGCTTTAATGTTCATGCAGTATTAGCATCTAAACACACACACATATGTATTAAGGTGGGTGGGTGTGTGTGTGTGTGTATGTATGTATGTATGTATGTATATATCTTAGTATATGTATGAGTATGCATGTGGGGGTATGTATATAATGTGCACGTATAATATCAACGTGTGTGTATAGTTGTGTGTTATAGCGATTCAGATTTGTACGTGCGATCCGAGCTTGGTAATAGGAGGCCTGAACCCGATTCGAATTTGTGCTCGTTATGGACCCGATAGACTGGCGATTCGAAGACCGACCCATAGGATGATCTGGAGATTCGTACCAGTCGTGCAGTGAAGATCAGACGATGATTCGGATCCAAAACCGCATCATTTCATGTGAATGTTTGTTTTGCGTTATTTTCTTATTTACCGTTACCAATAGACGTTTGTATGTTACTTGTATCATTTCATGTGGACGATTGCTATATTTTACCATTATGATTATGTGTATCTCTTCATGAGTTATCAGTAAACATCCACTAAAATTCTGTAGTTGATTTGAGCATATATCTACATCATTTCATGTGCTGATATTTACCACTTTTGACCTGGACTAGTGTAGTATGTCTTTCAGTGTCTCGATCTTGTAATTATCTCACTTTTGATTAGTTACTCTATATCTCCAGTCCTCTCCATCTGATGTCAATTAATAGCTATTCAGTTATCAGATAGTTGTTCTCAGTTATTAATTATTCAGTTATCAGCTATTGTTGACATCGTCAGTTGTTGGAGATATTCGGTCACTAAATCATCTTTATAATAACTCATATTATTGCTTATTAATAAAAGAGATCATAACCCGGGGAAAGGAGTAATTGTCTGATAATGCATGTCGTGTATTTTGGAAGGACTTATTATGGAATACCGAGTTGTGGGTTCCACCATAGGGAACCAAGGTAGTACTGGCTACCTAGTTATTCAGTTGTCAGGACTATGCCCGAATTACGGCGCCATACTAGTTGTCTTTTCGTGTGGGGCTGTGGTGTTCAGTTATTAGAGCCTTACGGCTTGTCCTGATTCAACGCTAGGAGTGTTAGACTGTGGTACCGGGCATGCACGATATCCTTCCAAAACACATGCACTACACTGACAGGCAGTTACAACAACGATAACATTTGTTTGATATGTGGGAAACGGTTGTGGTATGGGACACAACTAAGTACTACATTAGTTAGGTTAATAATAACCAATTAGACTAGTAACATATGCTAGGTCACACATCTTGTTATCAGTTGTTTATTTTACAGTTGTACAAGTCATCTTTTATCTGTCGCTTCATTCATGATATTGATTATTCTGATATCTCTTATTTACAGTTTATCATATTATTATTTATCTTCAGTTTACAGTTTATCATGTTATTATTATGTACACGCTGTTTATATGCACGAGCACTTTCCCTTTTCTTATACACTCATGGGTCACTTTCTGACGACTCTGAATTTGCAAGTCCAGATATTGGACGTTTTCTTATATTGTTCAGGTGTTTGTTGAGCTCGTACGCTTCGCGAGGAGTTGGAGTTTTCTCTCTTTTTGATTTGGTATTCTTATCCCTCTTGCCTTCTTTTATTCTTGTGATTTTTCTGTGATTCCTGTATATCTGTCTTAGCTTCTATTCTAATTCTTATTTCATGTGTTATCATGTGTGAACATCTATATATGTTATTGCAGTGGTCATGATTTATTTTAGTTCAGATTTATAGCTTGTTCTGAATTACTTAAGTCTTAGCGCGTATACATGAGGTATTTTCCTTGCGTATATGCGTCGCCGACTCTCATCGCGTCTCTACTTTAGCGTATTTTGAGAAACGGGACATGACATTAGATTCAAGTCACTCCAACATTGTGGTTCTTCAAATGAAGTATAGTTTTTTTTTTTTGGGACAACTATCCCGTCATGTTGAGCCTAGAATATTGGAGGTAAAATTAGCTCTTGAGATTACTCCAGCTTGCTATGTGTTTTTTCTTTTGAAGTCATAGGATATTTTGTATCTTTTCATTTTTGCATTGTTGATAAATGCAAAAGTAGGAAGAAAGAAAGAGAGGAATAGCAACTGTGCTATTAACAAGCATTTGGCATATCAGCATATAGTGTGTGATTTTCTTTTGAAATTCCAACGAAAGCTCACTAGGATACTGACGAGATCACCTTTCTCCATGACACACACACACACACACACAAAACACACTAGGACTTCCACAGTGTTCTATTATCAAGACTGACCTATTACTATTATGAAGATTGAAGGGCAGTCATAAGACAGACGTACTCCATTAATCACACTATTCACAAACCCCTCGAAAATCCAACTCCATAACCATCATCAATGGAAGTCCAATCTTAGACTCAGGCATCACATGTGGCATTGGTGTTGCATCTACATAATCCCATGCGGCCGTTGTTCCTTCAGAGCTCCTAATAGCCCGGGGCAGATTGAGTCTAGTTAAAAGGTCACTGCTGTTGGTATATAGAATATATTGTAATTTAGTCCAATTTTTTTTTTTATATAGAAATATCTATATCCCTACATTATGACTATATAAAGTATATTGAATAAATTTTTTTAATAAAAAAATGAAATAGATCTCCATCTGAATAGAATTTAATTTACAAAACTTAAAATATGTGAACTTGAAATTCT
>JAVJIF010011472.1:0-99406 GCA_038442645.1 Agave tequilana
CCCTATAGACAGATATAGCAATGGATGGCTCAAGTGTTGTGTGAGAAAACAAGGATTGAAACTATGGTGAAAAACTCAAGAAATCTCTTTTAAACACTCTTGATAAAAACTCCCTTTTGATAGGAAATATTTGCTCTCAATTTTGTGGAGAAAAACCTCTTGAAAGAGTAGGAAAAACTGGCTCTAAAACTCTCCAAAAATCTTAAACAAAACAGCCCCCAAATGCCCCAATTTATAGAGCTAGAAAAACTAGCCGTTGGGGTCTGACAGAGCTGTCGGTCGACCGGCCGGTCGACCGTCAACGGTCAGAAATCCGACCGTTGGGGCTTTGGTCGACCGGCCCGGTCGACCGAGCCTCTGGAATAGAGAGCAGTCTCTCTGTTGGTCGACCGATCCGATCGACCTGGGTTTTCTAGAGAGCAGAAGCTCTCTGGCGATCGACCGGGTCGGTCGACTGGCCCTCCAGCCAGATACTGGCGTGCACGCTGTGCATGTCGATCGACCGAGACGGTCGGCCGACTTCAAGCTGCGGTCGACCGTCCCGGTCGACGGCTGAAGCCAGGAAACATGTTAAGGGATTAAAAATTGGTCTTTTGATTGAAATAAAATCCCATAAAATCATGAAAAATCTACAAAAATAAGTTCAATATAATACTTTGATCAATCAAACATGCTTGCACAAAATCAAGACATGTTATAAACAATTTGAACTATTTTTGTAACTTGGAAAAATTTGCTCAAATGAAAAATAGTATTTTCCAAAATAGATTTTTCCAAAACTTCTCAAATACAAAAACAAGATATTTAAACTCATTTGAAGCATAGAGTGTATGGATATGATCCACTACACAAACATGGTGAAATATCTATGTTTTTGACATTAAGCTTTAAAAGCGGTTTTGGTAAAATATGTAAACTAGAATACCAAAAACCAAACATGTATTTTTCTAAAAGAAAAATTCTTTTATAAAAACAAACTAAAACAAGAGTGTGTGTATATGATATACTTGAGAAATCCACCAACTACTCTATCCTTTACATTTTATCTAAAACAAAATCTTATAAAACAAACCTAGACTCAAGTCTTCATCTTCTTGAAGTCTTCACTTGAAGCCTTCTTGACTTGCTCCAAACACCGTGCTAGCTCCAAAACTTGACTTTAAATCCTTTGTTGAAGCTATGCACCTACTAAGATCTTGATCATAAATTTGTCACTAATTAAACACAAGATCATTAGTACTATAACTACATGAGTTGATCATGATCAAAACTAGAGTGATGGGCCTTCGGGCCAACAATCTCCCCCTTTTTGATGATGATAAAACTCATGAAGTTATATATGCATGGATTAAAGTAAAGCTTCAAAGAAGCTCCCCCTTAACTCATGCATAACAAATAAACAATATAATATGGAAATGAAGCACATGACATGTATGCGAATTAAGGAGATAAACATGCTAACAAGCATAAAACAAATCAAATTCTTTTTCTCTTATTTGTAAAACAAAAACATATATGCATAAACACAAATACTAATCCCCCTTAAGTAAGGAAAACATGCATATATCTCAAATACTTCTCCCCCTTTTTGTCAATCATCAACAAAGGGGTTAAAGTATAAAAAAATCAATAAATTTTTCTCCCCCTTTTTGTCCGAAACAAGGAACCAAAGAAGGGGTCAACCAAATCAATCAAGAAAGGTTATATGCGATATACATTCATGAAGAGGAAGACGCTAAGTTAGCTTCCCTACACATATGCATTACATGAAGAAGGGATGACAAGCTCCAATTCACATAACACATATTATGTAATGCATAAGAGGAGATGTGAAGCTTCCCCTACACACGTGTATCACATAAAGAAGAGTTGTCAAACTCCTCAATATCCAATACACTCAACATGAATCTATATGTAGAAGAGATGTTAAGCTCTCCTTGCATATAGGCAATACAACTCAAAAATCTTTTGATTTTCCTTATAAAACAAAATTTTGAATTTTCTCAATAAAACAAATCTTGAGAATTTTTCTTAAAATTTTTATTTCTTATCATAAACCACTTTGTGCTTTAAACATGTAAAACAATTTTAACTCGAGCACAAATAACTCATATATATGTATGAAAAATGAGTATACCAATTGAAGATCGATACATACATATATAAGAAAACAAAATATGAGTATATACAAAAAATAGAGTTAAATTGATACCAATTGAAACGATTCAATGATACCAATTGAAATAATAATAGGACCATGTGTATATCTCATAAAACATTGAAGAATAAATAACTAGTTAAATTAATTTTTGAAAAACTAGTTAAAGATCCTTCAAAAACATGAAATGTATTTCATGAATCATACCAAATACACAAAGGTTGACACTCAAAATCGATTAAGCTCATAAAAGTGTTCATGAAACAAAGTCATGACAAATAAATGAAGTATGAGTGTACAAGAATCATGTATCATTTTCATGAAAATATTCATTTAGGCTCAAAAAGAACATGAATCTTTTATTTTTATTAAACAAAACATGAAAATTCATTTTTCATTAAAAACAAAACAAACTTCTAGGTATATGTATGATTTATCTAAATCTAACAATATGCATACATATCCCAAACATAAAAGAGTCTATTAAAGGTATTTGCATGAAGGCAAGAGGCTCACGGGTATACATGTATATTTATTAGATTTGAATAAAAATTACATATACATGAAATAAAAAAAGAAAATTGGCAAAACAAGTATAAATGAAAGAATCATCAAAAACTAGGCTATACATGTGCATATAGTGGGTACAAATGAGCATGAAGTGCAAACATATACGAATAAATTTGTTGCTCGCTACTTGAACATGTATATACACAAGTTTTAATGGAATCTACATCTAAACATGTATTCACCATATGAAATTCAAAACAAATAAAACATGAATATGCTAAATGATATTATCAAATGAAAAGCATGTAAATAAACTAGGAGTTTAGAAATAGTTACCAAGCCAAGGAACTACTCCAAATCTCCAAAACATGGTGGTTGTCCCACCAAAACTCCTTGATAGCGATGCATTTATATATGTCCATCAAGTCCATGTGCATCCACCATCAAGGCACCAAATCTCTCACGTCGTGTGAGAGCCCTCACCTACATCAAATACAAAAGGTGGGGACTTTGGTACCCATTTTCTTTTGGGTCCTTGGGGGTTAGTCTTATAAGGAACCCAAACATATTTATTAGCAAAATTTAAATGATTAATCTTATCATAACAAAACTTTGCTAAGTGGCCTTTGCGGTCACAATGTGTACACTTGTACACCTTAGGATGCATATGAGTGTGCTTGTGATCGTGGCGTGCAAAGTGTGCATGTGCATGATGATGTGCATGAACATGTGGAGCTTGTTTCTTTGAAAACAAAGACTCCAATCTCTTATGATTAAATGCACATGAGCTCAAAGTTGAGCTCAAACAATTTATTTTATTTTTCAAAAATTTAATCTCATTTTCATCAATGGTGGCATGTAAAGCATGGTGAGATTGTGAAACAATTTTCTTTTTCTTTTTAGAAAAACTTTCTTTTTCATTTTCACAAAATTTTCTTTTTAAACAAGAGTTTTCTTGAAAAATAACTTCATTTTGTTTTTCCACCAAAATAATTTCATTTTTCAAATTAGTGTTTCCTTCACATAAATCATTCAATTGGACATTAAGGAAACATTCTCATTTTTCAAAATCTCATTTTCTTTTTCTAAACATGCAATATTATTTTTAAAAGAATTATTTTCTATATGCATGCAATCAAACTTCTTTTTCAAAATTTTATTTTCTTTCTTAATCATGTCATATTTTTCAAGTAATTGTTGACAAAATGAAGTAAGCTCATCATATGACATGTCTTCATCATCTAACTCGGATTCGGTGGTTACCTCAAGGGGGTTATCCCTTGGACCATATAGCACTTGTTGGAGACGTCACTTCCAACATCCGAGACACTCCCCGCATAGTATTGATCATTCTCGCCAAGGGAGAGGAGGGGTTCCAAACTACAAAAGCCGAATCAATGTTAGCAATCCTAGATAAATAAACATCATCTAGGCTACTCTTCAAAGCATGTAGGGCTTTTGCATTAGCCTCAAGATTCTTGCCATTTAAACAATAATCATTAGTGATGGCAAGATAAACATGAATGCCTAGGGCCTTGAGGTACAAAGACATCTTAACCTTCCAAATTTGGATGTTAAGAATGTCAAAGGTGGGTGGTGACATGAAGTCCATGGTGTGTGTACAAATATTGTGATTAGCCTAAAAAAGAGGATCTTTAACTCTAGGTTGTAGGACCCAAATTCAGAGCACTTGGCTCTGATACCAATTGTAGGATCACCTAGAGGGGGGGTGAATAGGTGATAGCTAATCTAAAGGTTACTTAATGACAAATAATGCGGAATTAAAAACTATTATGACCTAATTAACTTTTTACACTAAACACCACGTAGAACACAAGAGTGTTGCCGAATTCCCCGTGAAGGGCTCTGGACAAACTCCTCTAGATTCCCCTAGATAAGGGTTGAGGTGCCGTGTTGGCTCTCTTGGTTAAATACAAGTGTTAGCAAACAAACCCAAGCATGTATATCAATTAAGCACAAATGTATATAAGGCATATAATGATAAACACAATAAAAGTACGCAAGATATAAACAAGAGACAAATAGAGAGAGAGAGTGAGCAATCGCAAACACAAGGGATTTGTTTCGAAGTTCGAGCACACTTGCTCTACATCACCGCCTTCGACACACGAAGGATTTCTACTAAAATCGATCCCACCGGATCACTCGGTGCCGCAACACCTACAACTCTCGGACTCCCTAGTCCTACACACCGCAAGCCCACCGGCTCGCCGAGGCCGCACCTTAAACAAAGAGTTCGCACCCGAACTCGAAACACCGAGTCCCCACTAGGACCCGAAACAATGCGAACACACACGTCCGCCTCCTCAAAGAACAAAGATGAACTTTGGTGATCACAACTCTTGATCACCTAAAATTCTCTCACAACAAATCCCTATAGGTAGATATAGCAATGGATGGCTTAAGTGTTGTGTGAGAAAAATAAGGATTGAAACTATGGTGAAAAACTCAAGAAATCACTTTTAAACACTCTTGATATAAACTCCCTTTTGATAGGAAATATTTGCTCTCAATTTTGTGGAGAAAAACCTCTTGAAAGAGTAGGAAAAACTGGCTCTAAAACTCTCCAAAAATCTTAAACAAAACAGTCCCCAAATGCCCCAATTTATAGAGCTAGAAAAACTAGCCGTTGGGGTCTGACAGACCTGTCGGTCGACCGGCCGGTCGACCGCCAACGGTCAGAATTTCCGACCGTTGGGCTTCGGTCGACCGGCCCGGTCGACCGAGCCTCTAGAACAGAGAGCAGTCTCTCTGTCGGTCGACCGATCCGGTTGACCGGGGTTTTCCAGAGAGCAGAAGCTCTCTGGCGGTCGACCGGGTCGGTCGACCGACCCTCCAGCCAGATACTGGCGTGCACGCTGTGCACGTCGGTCGACCGAGATGGTCGGCCGACTTCAAGCTGCGGTCGACCGTCCCGGTCGACCGGCTGAAGCCAGGAAACATGTTAAGGGATTAAAAACTTGGTCTTTTTGATTGAAATAAAATCCCATAAAATCATGAAAAATCTACAAAAATAAGTTCAATATAATACTTTGATTAATCAAACATGCTTGCACAAAATCAAAACATGTTATAAACAATTTGAACTATTTTTGTAACTTGGAAAATTTTGCTCAAATGAAAAACAGAATTTTCCAAAATAGATTTTTCCAAAACTTCTCAAATACAAAAACAAGATATTTAAACTCATTTGAAGCATAGAGTGTATGGATATGATCCACTACACAAACATGGTGAAATATCTATGTTTTTGACATTAAGCTTTAAAAACGGTTTTGGTTAAAATATGTAAACTAGAATACCAAAAACCAAACATGTATTTTTCTAAAAGAAAATTCTTTTATAAAAACAAACTAAAACAAGAGTGTGTGTGTATATGATATACTTGAGCAATCCACCAGCTACTCTATCCTTTACATTTTATCTAAAACAAAATCTTATAAAACAAACCTAGACTTAAGTCTTCATCTTCTTGAAGTCTTCACTTGAAGCCTTCTTGACTTGCTCCAAACACCGTGCTAGCTCCAAAACTTGACTTTAAATCCTTTGTTGAAGCTATATACCTGCTAAGATCTTGATCATAAATCTGTTACTAATTAAACACAAGATCATTAGTACTATAACTACATGAGTTGATCATCATCAAAACTAGAGTGATGGGCCTTCGGGCCAACACATGGCACATTGGCTCAAAGTGGAGCCCGAACAATCAACATCTTCTTCAACATACAAATATCATTTTCAATCATGGAAGAAGAGGTGGTGCATGCAATAGGTATGCTAGATGATGAAGGTACAGTAGCATGACAAACATGAGAATCTATATCATTTTTCAAAGAAATATTTTTCTTTAAAACCAAATCCAAATCCTTTGAAATTAAAGCAATTTTCATTTTCAAAGATTCATTCTCTTTTATAACAAAATTAAATTTTGAAATTAAAGTCTCATTTTTCTTCAAAACATTTTCACAATCATTTTTATTTTTCAAAATTTTATTTTCTTTTAAGGCAAGTTTAAGTTGGGATTTCAATGAGTCACGTTCATTTGAAATCTCAATCTTCTCTTGCAAAGCCACATCAAGTTTGAAATCAAATTCTCATTTTCTTTATTAAGATCAAAATTTTTCTTTTTGAAAGCTTTATATTTCTCTAACAATTTTTCACAAACAATGGAAAGTTCTTTATTTAATGCATCAGCATCAATATATTCATCATAAGAAGAACTAGCACTATCTAGTTGAGTATCCGAATGTACCTCAAGGGAGTCATTCCTTGTACCATGAAGCAACGTTGGCCGGACTCTTCTCTAGTAGATTCCTTCTCCACTTGGATTGGCAATTGAAGCTTTGGAGAGGTCAAGATGTTCCACACTGCAAAGGTGGAATTACAATGAGAAACCATGTTTAAATATTCTTTGCTATGTGATTTTCTAAGTTGTAGCACCCTATTCCTATATACGTACCCAGATACGTGTCCCAAAATTTTTCGACCGTATTGTTCAGTTTTCTTCCTATATGTGTTTTTAAGTTGTGATTACTTATAATATTATGTATCGGATCTGGATTCTCAGACCTAGAGTCAGCCCTAACCCGGACCGGGAACCCGATACCAGCCAGTAGCCCGATTTAACTTTTTGGAAGTCTGATTTGACCAATTTCAATTTTAGAGACTATTTTCTAATATTTTAGATTTTTCATGATTTTCTGGAATTTTTTAGAATTTTTCTGCAAAATCTCGAAAACTGGTGCCGATCGGCATCGCTGACTGATTCCAGATTTTTATTTTTTAAACGGGATTGAATTTTCAAAAATGGCTTTCACGTTACTTCTTAAAATTTCATTTTCTATCTAAATTCATTTTTTGGGATTTTTCTAAATTTATCAAAATTGACCGATTCTGGTGTCGACTGGTATCGCCGGAAGATTCCAGGATTTTTAATTTAAAAACTACATTTAATTTCTTGAATCCTATTTCACCAAGAATCTTAAAATAATATTTTTTATTTTTTAGAATTTTTTGAAACATTTCTGAAACAGTCAAATTTTCGCCCTATTAAAATAATAATATTTTACCGACGATTTCTTTCTTGATTTTTCCTTCTCTACTCCCCTATTTTATACTCCCTGATATTCTAATAAATTATTTGATTAATAATAAAATTTTTATATTATTTTCTTTTCTTTTTCCTTAAAATTTTTCCCTTTCCTTTAATTTTCTTTCTTTTTCTCTCTTTTTCATTTCTTCTTCTTTGACTTTTCCCATCTCCTGCTCCAGCTGCCTGCTCCCCAGCCACGCCACCCGCCGCTTGCAGCCTCCTGCAAGGCTACAACAGCAGCCCATCTATACCCCCCAAATCTCATTTCATCATCACATTTTTCCTCCTCCTCCTCCATTTAAACCCTTCTCCTTCCTTCCTTCTCTTTTCAATTCCAATTTCATTTTCTCCAACACTTCAACCAAAAACCAATGCACCCAACCCATGGCCGCTGCCTCCACCATTACCACCGCTACCACCGGCCGCCCCTAGGCCAGCCATCCCCTCCCCCACACCCCCTCTCTACTCCACCAACTCCTTTTCATTCAACCACCACCTCTCCACCTCCAATTTCAACAAAACCCACCACCATCACCTCCCTTCCTTCTCCAAAATTTACCACCACCTCCATCAAATTCTCCACTTCCACCACCCCATCATCACCTCCTCCTCCTCCTCTAACTCCCCAACACCACTAATCATCACCACCACCACCACAACCACCACTACAACCAACCACCATCACCACCTCCACCAACAACAACCCAACCAACAACTCCTCATCCTCCCCCCTTGGGCAACCCGCGCGCGCCCCTCTCCTGCGGCGGCGGTGACGCCGCCGGCAGGCCGCCGGTGGTGGCCGACCGTCGGCCACCAACCCCCTCCCCTCCATTTTTTTCTTTCTTTCTTTCTTCCTTCTTCTTTCTCTTCTTTTTTCTTTCTTTCTTTATCAACACTATCTAATCTTTACACAAGATCTAAACAACATCTTAAACTAAACAAACCGATGTCTTCTTGTAGAACGCCGTCTCCAAGTCGACTCGATCAAACGTGATCCACCGATCTTGACTCCAACCGAGTGCTAGATGTGAACTTGACGCTCGATCTCTTGAATCACCATGTGAAAGTTCCAAAACACCTTTGTTGAAGCTAATCACCTACTAATATCTTGATCAAATATCTGAAACTAAATATCACAGGATTATTAGTAAACTATAACTACTTGAGTTAATCATCATCAAAACTAGAGTGAAGGGCCTCTGGGCCAACATGATAGGTGTGGGAATCAAAACTTACTCTAAAATGTTGCTCAAATTTGGTAACGAAATAGGAGTCAATATTGATTTAGGAATTTGAACTGGATCAAAAATTTAAGGATCGAAGTCTCATTCTTATCTAAGTTCAATTTCCTTGAAAGAAAAACTTGCCAATTGTCAATGGGACATTCAAAAGTATGAAATTGATCAAGTTTAATTTGTTAATCATAAAAGATTGGTGATTCAATTTCACGATGGATTGACACAGGATCCGATACTGACTCGGGAAAAGGCCTGAAATCAGGTAAAAACACCTCAGTCATTATTAAATCAGGAAGTGAAATTGAATTATCAAGTTGAGTTTCAGGATCATATTCATGCTCAATTTCAATCTCAGGAAAAGGATAACTTGCCCAAATGTGAATGGGATTTTCAACATTTAAAGTTTGGTCAAGTTCAGATGGGTGTGCGAAAATTGAATCTTGGTTCCCAAAATAACAAGAGTCATGGGCCAGATCGATAGAGTCAGAGATATCTGAATTGGTCAAAAATTAATAAGAGAGAGTTTCCTCATTCTTGTAAATGTTGACCAATTGACTCAATTGTGTCTCCAACCTATCGATAGACTGAGCAGAAAATTTTTGAAATTATAGCGCGGACTCCTGCAAGATTTCTATTCACTTTTCTAGATGTGATGTTTTTTCAAGTGGATGCTCTAGAAAGGTAGTGTAGGAATCTTAGTTCCCAAAATAACAAGAGTCCTGGGTCAAATCAAAATAGTTAGAGATATCTGGATTGGTCAAATGTTGATAAGAGAGAGTTTTCTCATTCCTATAAATATTGACCAATTGACTCAATTGTGTTTCCAACCTATCGATAGACTGGGTAGAAGATTTTTGAAATTGTTGTGCGGACTCCTGCAAGATTTCTATACTCTTTTCTATATGTGATTTTTCTTCAAGTGAATGTTCCAGAAAGGGAGTAGAAGAATCTTAGTTTTTGAAAGATAGTGAAGATTGTGAGTCCAACATGTTTTGAGATTAAAGCTCAGACTCACGAAAGCACACCATACTCATTTTCAGGGCAGATGGTTAGTCATTTTGAAAAGGTGAAACTGAGTATGAATCATGAAAATATTATGGAAATGGAGAATTGAGCTTCTTTTGTTGGAACTCAAGCATGACTTGTACGGCTTCTATACTTTTTCTAAATTGAATTTTTCTTCAATTGGTGGTTCTTGAAAAGGAGTATATAGGAAGCAAAATTGGGGAATGGATATTGTGAAAATTGTGGACAAGGTGGACAAGGAGATTAAAAATTTGACTCGGGGGAGGTGAATCCCCATTGACTCTGTGAAGAGTCAAAATTATTTTATAAATTATAGTCATAAGATTGGAGCGATGGGTTGTATTCATTCGGATAATGCCAACCCGGTGTATTTGGTTGTTTCATATTATAAAAAGGCGGGTTGGAATTATCCGAATCAAATGGAGTCGGTATGAAATATGGATTCATATTAAGATTGAAAGAATTATTGTTTTTGAATTCCATTTCATAAACAATCACAAACAAAAAAGAAAAAGCAAGCAACAAACAAAAAGAAAAGAAAAAAAAATCAAAACCAAGCCTATACTAGGGTTGACCTAGACCTAGATAACTCCTAATTGGTCGATTACCCGGGGGAGGTTGTTGTATGAATCTGACCTCAAGCTAATCGGCCAGGTAGGGGAAAATACGGTGGGAGGTATCCGTACGTAAGCAACAGGCCTTAATTACGCCAAACCACAGTATCTTCGAGCCGTAACCTCTTAATCTCAACCATAGACACCGATTTCACAAGAGTATGATTCAAACAAGTTCCACCCTCGTCAATCTCTTAATGAGTCCGAGATGTCCTTAAGGGCCAAGGTCTATCAATTTTTATTAGGGATTGGGTTGTGTGAGTGAGGAGGTGGTTTTTAGGCTAAGGAAGGGTGATGAAATCCCCACCTTATCGTGTATGGATTTTGCCCTTAATTTCAATTCATGCAAGTGTGCAATATAGAGAAGAATAACATAGAAAGTGAGTAAATCACCCACGTGTATTTCCTATGCTATATGCAATGCCATATGTACACCTCAGTTCAGATCACAACAACAGAACAAAATACATCATATTGGAATTTAATTGACACGTGCCTAAATGTAAATGTCTAAACAATTTTAAAAGCATCCAAATACCGTATTTTAGCTTTTTTAATTATTGCAGTGTGTAAGCAATCAAAGCAGGAAAGTAATAGTACAGATCTACTAGCTATTATAATGAACACAGCCCAGCACAACAAGATACACAATTATCTCAAAAACGCCACGTATCCGCGGCAAAAGACACGTTTTCGCGGCTTTTTTTAGAAGCTGGGTCCCTGTTTTTTAGAGAAGGGAGATGCAAAGATAGTATTTATTCTGCAATGTTAAGCTCTTGTAAAGATTGTCCTACACACCAAAACAGAGAAGAAAATGTTAATAAAAACGTGAAATCAAAACCATTCCCATCCCTGGCAACGACGCCAAAAATTTGATCGGACAGAACCAAGCACTTGAAAATGTGTATTTTATGAAATCATTGAAATTATGTGTATGCTAATGTTCCCTCGATACTTCCATTATAGCATTGGCTCAACGGGTCGAATCTACATGACAGAAGGCGATAAAAGCATTAACAGTCCGTTCACGTGTTATGTTAACAATTCCTCCTTTGTTAAAAGAATGAGAAATGATAAAGAGTAGAAAAGAAATCTAAAAGTGATAGGTGGAGAAGGCGATGAAAACAAAAATGTAAAAATAATAGAGAAATGGCTTTGAAAACTAAAAGAAGATGAAAAAAGGTGAACTAAGAAGTTGGTGAAAACAATGATGAAAATGATAAAAAGGTTTTTAAGATTTTTAAAACAAGATAAAAGAAAAATCATGGCTACTAACTTCTAATTGCTCTACTAACCATGCTAACCTCTTAATGATAGTTGCCTCACATGGATCCTTGGCCATCACTAGTCCTTGGCTTCAAGAGACGATACAAAGCATGGCTTATAAGATTATTTATCAACATTCAAACCATACATCCATACCACACAACAAGTTGCAAGCTACTATTAGATCATCAAAACCGGTTAGAGGTGAGCATGAAATAAAGAAGACATTGTAAATTAGCAAGTTAGTGGGTTAGATGTTAGAAATGTTAGAATGTTAGAATCCATCATCATGTGCCATCAATGGCTCTTGCAAGAGTAAGGCCTTATAGAGACTATTAGATTCATGTGAATTATCAAGTAAGTGGTTAGATGGTTAGTGGTTAGTAGTTAGATTGCCATTAGAAGAAAGATTAGCTAAGCATCATGTAGAAGATGGAGAAGAATATAATGGAGAAGAAAGGCGACATCTTTACATAGATTATCACCATTTATTATATCAATCTCTCTCTTTTTCCCTTTGAATCTCAACCCTAATACATGAATCTAAAAGAAAATAAAAATATAAAAGAAAGAAGAAGAACACCTACACTACACTAAAAGATAGAAAACCTAGCCTATTTTCAATCTGCTTTCGTTTCGGCCAAATCCTGCAGTATTTATAGGCAAAAAGAGGCTCCAGAAGACGAGACGAGGTCACGCGTCAAAAATCAACGTGTGGGCCCACCAAGCCGCGTTTCTGCGGCAATACCAGGGACCTAATTCCTTGGTTTTGGTGCGTGGGTTCGTGTCGCTTCGGGCACCATCCAGATATACTCAGATTCAGTTAATTTCGTCCAGATTTGCGTCAGACACCCGCAAGGGTCTAGATTCAATGCATCTTCTAGAAACTCCCTTACTTGGCCTCCAAGAAATGCGAATTTAATTACCCAAAAATGGGTTTAATTAAGATCTTATTACCCTTTTGCCCTCCTTGTCTGGATTATCTGTAAGAGAGACCAAAACATGGTTTAAACTGATATTTATTCATAAATTAACAGAAAAATGCGATATAATAATGCAGAACTGTAGACTAATCATACACGCTCCTTGTGGACACAACTCATTTAGTTTTTTAGCTATAACGTTAGTTTTGAGGGAACAATAGCACCTTTCTAAGAACATAACTTACACTTGATCTCACCTGTTTTCATACACTATTTTCTCTCGACCAAATTTTTGGCGCCATTGCCGTGGAGGGTAATGGTATTCTCTTGTTTTTAAACTAAACGATCTCTTCTCTGTTTCAGGTTACAGGTTTTGGAATCAAGAAATCAAGAATAGTAGAAGCATATAAGTGGTCTTGGGCCTCTGCTCTTGAAAACAGAGACCTAGTACTCTCAATTCTGCCACGAAAATGTGACTTTTGCTGCGTTTTCACAATAGTTTTAAGTGAACTACTCACAATTTTTGCAGGATTGCTGGCTTTGCAAAAATTAGCTTTTTTCAAGCATTTATTTTCTGATATGCCATTACCAGTATACTGTTAATAAACCAACAATAAAAAGCTTATTTCAAATTTAAAAATTGGTTTAGACTTTTGCATCTAGGGCACGTATCTTTACGATTCATTTAAATTACTATTAAAAGTACTGAAGCAAGGTACATACGCATTGCATATAGAATAATATCAACTTCTTGGCTGATTTATCCCGCTTTGAGTGTATCTTGTTCTGAATATCTTGTGCACTTGCAAAAATTGAATTTAAAAGCAACACCCAAATAAACAAGATAAGGTGGGGAAGTTATTACCCTTCCTTAGCCCAATAGCAATCTTTCAAGCACTCATAATCCCTAGCCTAATTTAAAACTTGATAGATGTTGGCTCCTAGGGACATTATTAAGACTCAATAGGAGATTGACCGAGGGTGAAACTTGTAAGAATCATACTCTTGTGAAATCGATATTTAAGGTTGGGGATTAAGAGATTAAGCTTTAAAGATACCATGGCTTGGCGTAATTAAGACCCGTTGCTTACGCACATATACCTCCCACCGTATTTTGCCATTACCTGACCGATTAGCAAGTGGTCGGATTCATACAACAACCTCCCGTGGGTAATCGCCCAGTTAGGAATCGTCTAGGTCTAGAAACCTTAGATTAGGTTTAGACATTGCTTTTTTTCCCCTTATTTGTTATTTTTTTTTTTATTTGATTGTTGTTTGAACGTTGTTTATAGTATAACTTTGCATGTAAGTGTTGGCCCGAAGGCCCATCACTCTAGTTTTGATGATGATTAACTCATGTAGTTATAGTACTAATGATCTTGTATTTAATTAGTATCAGATATTTGATCAAGATCTTAGTTGGTGTTTAGCTTCAACAAAGGATTTCAAGTCAAAGCTTTGGAGCTAGCACGTGTTGATTCAAGAGC
The DNA here is from genome assembly GCA_038442645.1 of Agave tequilana. Lineage (NCBI taxonomy): Eukaryota > Viridiplantae > Streptophyta > Magnoliopsida > Asparagales > Asparagaceae > Agave > Agave tequilana. The sequence continues at coordinate 14,339 of JAVJIF010011472.1, forward strand.
TCGCGCATCAAGATTGCATCAAGTACTCAAGAGGAATCTAGCTCATTGGATCAAGGTTTGGACCAAGTCAAGAAGGAGAAGAAGACCTTCAAGAGAAGATTTCCAAGAAGATTTGTGTCGGGTTTTATAAGTGTCAAGATTTGTTTTTAGATAAAATGTGAAGGATAGATTAGTTGGTGGATTGCTCAAGTTTCATATACACTCACACACAAGATTTATATGTGTTTTAATAAAAAGATTTATATGTGTTTTCATAAAAGAGTTCTCATTTTGGAAAATACTGGTTTGGTTTTTAAGCTTCAACATATAAATGTGTTTTATCAAAACTTATTTTAGAGCTTAATGTCAAACACATAGATATTATATCATATATATGTAGTGGATCATATCCATACACACTAAGCTTCAAAAGTATTTGAATATCTTGTTTTGTATTTGGAAAAGTTTTGGAAAAATCAATTTTGAAAAATACAAGTTTTTGTTTAAGGCAAAACTTCTATATTACAGAATAGTTCAAAATGTTTATAATATGTTTGATTTGTAATCAAACATGTTTGGATTTCAAAGTATATCAAAAAACTTATTTTTGTAGAATTTATGAGAATTTATGGGATTTATTAAAAGAAAAAGACCGAGTTTTTAATCCCTAAAATGTTGGTTCTGATCTTCTGCCGGTCGACTGCATGGTCGATCGAACTAGAGGTCGGTCGATTGGGCGGTCGACCGACGTGCACAAACGTGCACGGCCTTGTTTGGCTGTAGGGCCGGTTGACCGGCCTGGTCGACTGCCAGAGAGCTCTACTCTCTGGATCTAGCCCTGGTCGACGGGCGGTCGATCGCCAGAGAGCTCCTGCTCTTTGTATCCAAGCCACTGTCGACCGGCCGGTCGACCGCTAGCACAACGGTCAGAAATCTGACCGTTGGCCAGTCGACCGGTGATTGGTAGTGTGAAAAGTGCATTTTTATCATCATATTTACCATCACATTTTCATATTTATTCATTTAATTCTGCACATTTATTAATAATTTGTAATTTATTGTGTACAGGCCTCGAATTATTATTTTAATAATAAATAAAGCTTAAAGAGCCCAAAAGCCCAGATCCAAGCCCATGTTTGAAGCCCAGGTGAAAAAGCGCAATTACAAGAAGTCAAAATGCAAATACAAGGGCTAAAAGTTGCAAATATCAGAGATAAGGGAATGATAGACTTCTATCCAACCCTAAACACTTGCAGGATGAGGATAAAAGCCCAAGATAAGAAGGAAATTCGTGGAAAGAAGATTTGAAGAAATCTGGATTAAGGGTAACTTGATTACTAAGTTATCTCAAAAATCCAGATTAAAAAGTCAGGATGCATATTCCAGAAGCAAGCGCCCAGATGGACGGACCAGATGAGGCCACGCGCCAAAGCGCGTGGCCAGATTCCACAAAAATGCCACAAATCCGCGGCAAAATCCAAGATTCCGCGGCACTTTGATCTCATCTGGATACCAGATTTCGTGGGCTACTTCATCCGGGACTCTTCGGCCTTCTGCACCTATAAATATCCCCTGCAGTGCAACGTACAGAGTCGTCCAGCGTCCAGCAAAGGGCCAAAAGCTAGGGTTTTTAGGTTTTTTTCTAGGTTAGATTTTATTTCCCGCATTGTAAATTTCTATTTTCTTTTTGTAAAAACTGAGAGGAGATGATGTATTCATGGAGGAAGGGATCTACTTGTACTGATGGTGACAGTCGGTGTAAGTTCTATTTTTCGACCATTGTTTAATAATCAAATCGAGGTTTGCTTTTATTTTTGTATTGTTTTATTTTCTTTTCTTCTTATTTAATCTTGTGTATCTCAGTATTTACTTCCTTCTATTTTTTTCTCTAATGTCTTGCCCACCATGAGATCCAACTGCTTCGAGAATATCTAGCCGAGGAAGGAACCTTGATGGCCTATGGCGATGAACAGGTCTTCATAGCTTGTTTTTTCATTTCATAGAGTAGATTAAGAAGGCAGACGATCCTATAAGCCATGCTTGTACGCCTTCCAAGAAAAGGTAAATCATCGCACGGATCGAAGGTAAGCAGGTTAAAGAGGTTTGTACGTGTTATAAGTTTTTCTTTATTTTATTTCTTTTCTTTTTAGATCCATATCTTCCACATCTCTCAAATTCTTTTCTCCCCACTTCATTGTAAATACCACTGCTAATAATAAAAATAAATAATTTTTAGAGTAAAACTTACAAACGCTTCCATCGCTAGTCCCTCCCTGAGGATCACGACCCGCATAGCCACTGCTACCGCGGATTCGAATTGAGAACCTCGCACATCTTATTTTAAATCTGATATTCTATATTTTGTGTGCAGGAAAACTCAATCAACAAATTGGCGCCGTTGCGGGGAGGGACGGTAAGTTTATCTCTAAAACAAAAATTTAATTTTTAACTAATTCTTTATTTTTTTCTGTTTGCAGGTTTGGAGAACAGGAAACAGAAACATAGCAGCAGCAGTGGACATATTGCTATTCTGTGTCTCTGCCCTCGAAGGCAGAGCACCAGAACCTACTATTTTGCCGCGGATCCGCGGCCAGAGCCGCGGAAACGCGGCAACAGTAGAGAACTACTGATTGATCTTTTTGCAGGTTGCTGCAAATTATAAATTCTGTTTACTACTCTGTTTATTTTGTTCTGTGATATACCTGTAAATTGCTAATAATTCAACAGTAAGTTATTGGTTGTTAAAAATAAAAATTGATTAGACGTTTGCATATTAGGCACGTGTCTTTTCAATTATTTTTATTTACTGTTGAAGAATGCTTGAGGAGCAAGGTACGTACGCATTGCATGTAGAATAGGACTCATCTCTTGGTTGATTATCTGCTTTGAGTGAATTCTATCTATTTATCTTGTACACTTGCACTAATTCATCTTAAGGGCATAACCCATTAACAAGATAAGGTGGGGATTTCATCACCCTTCCTTAGCCCAAAAATCATATCCCAAGCACTCACTAACCCAAGCCTAACTAAAAAAAGAGTAGACGTTGGCCCTAGGGACATCTCGGACTCAATAGGAGATTATCCTAAGGGGGAACAGTGCTGGAAGTTGACTCTTGCCAAATCAGTGTCTAGGAAAGGGATTGAGGGCCGAAAGCCTGAAGATTGGTGGTTATTTAATTAAGGAACGTCTTTGACGAAAAACCTCCCACCACTCTTGCCCTGACCTGGCTGATTAACTCGTGGTCAAAGTCTGCACCCGACCTCCCGTGAACGGTCTAACCAGTTAGGAGTAGTCTAGGTCATAGGTCTACCCTAACTTAGGATAGAATTTTTTTTTCTTTTCGTTTGTTTAATTGTTTGTTTGTTTGTGTTGGTGTGATATGGCATATAATAATAAATTTTTCCAACTTTAATCCATATTACACACCTAACTATTTTTCGGATATTACCAACCCGGCATATCATAACTTTGACCAATCGAGTGTGCCGGAATGGTCTTATCCGAATAATTATAACCCATACCCCCCATCTTATGACCATGATTTTCATACTTTTAACTCGTCACAGAGTTCATGGGGTTTCGAGTCCCCGAGTCCAATTTTCAACCGACTTGTCCTCAGTCTCCACCCAGTCCACATTCTTTCAATGAGTCATACTTAGATCCACCCAGTCAGAATAGACTACCATCTATCGGGAAAATGATAAGTATGCATGAGTCCAAGCGACAATTACCATCAATCGGAGAAATGATTATGCGTGAGTCCACCGACTCACAATTTCATCACGATTACACTTCACCCTTTCAAGTCCAATCACAACACGATGCACCTATCAACTATGAAGGGATGCTTGCAGCCATGACTCAGGCTAGATTAGCCCGTGATCGTGATATAGATATGATGGTTCAATCTTTACGTTCTCATCGTTCGGCCATTTCTGATATCATTGACCACTCTCGTAGAGCCGACGAACCAAGTTGCTTTGGACAACAAGATTCTACTTCAGTGCCATCATTTGAACTTGCTGAAACTCCAATTGTTGATAATTTGGCAAGTTGTTCCTTTCCTGAAATAGAACTTGAACATGAATATGATCATGATCTCCCACTTGATGATTCAATTTTACTTCCTGATTCAATAATGACTCCAGTGTCTCCACCTGATTTCACTTTTCCTGAGTCAACATTGGATCCTGTTCCAATTCATCATGATATTGAGTCACCTATAATTGATGATCATATTGAACTTGACCAATTGTGCAATTTTGAAAGTTCCATGGATAAATTGGCAAGTTCTGATTTTTATAACATTGAACCCAATGAGATATGTGACCTAGATTCTCAAATCTGTGATCAAGTTCAAATTCCCGAATCATTATTGACTCCTGTTTTGTTACCCGACTAGGTAATCTTTTAGAGTCAGTTTTGATTCCCACACCTATCATTCCTGAACTTGAATCACCAACATTGAGTCACATGCCATTGTGGGAAGATGATTGTGGATTTGAGCTTAAACTTATTGATTTGGACCCACTTCCTGAACTTAGCCCGACTCCTGAGCCCTTACTTGATTTGAGCTTCTTCCCTGAGTCAGTATTCGTTCCCGCACCTATAATATCCAAGTCAATAATTCCATCTTTTCATACTCCATTTTGGGACAAGGAGGTTGACACAATTGACTCTGAAACTAATTATGAATTATGAAATTTGATGGGGTGAAAATTTTAAAAAATAATTACACATACATTTTCGTGGGTTATACAAGAAAAATTTCTGGTGGGTTTCACCAACTACTACATTATCTAGATTGGGCCGCATTTCGTGGACCAATTAGACCACCTCCGGAACCACCACCCTAAGGTAACTTCCGCCTTCCCTTGTTCTGTTTCATGCATATATGCATTCATTCATACATTGAGGACAATGCATGAGATAAGTGTGTGGGTGGGGCTTTACTAACATACTAACATAAGTAGATACTAACAAAATTTGCTAATATAAAAAAAAAAATTTAAAAAAAAAATATTTTATAAAACGGACAGTATTTTGACTTATTTTTTTGAAAGAAACCTAAGTTAGTTTTAAGGATTAGGAAAATCATGATTAGGATTTCTAAAAACTTGGTCAAAATAAATAAATTGTTTAAATTTTAGGTATAGGAGGAGAAATTGAATAATTAATTAGTCTCAAATTTTACCTTAATGAAATGTGCATACCTAATGCATATCTAGGATTCTTAGATAAAGACCTTGTGCCTCATAAAAAAAAAGAAAGAAAAAAAGAAAAAAATCACTAATTAAGCTGGATACATGTGCCTCAAGAAGCATAAGTATTCATGCCTAAAGGTGAGTAAATAAAATAAAGTCCTTAGTTTTGGGCCTAGTTCACTCGAATTTGAGTCCGCGGGTGTTTTCTCACCTGGTGCCTAAAGCCAACCGGTTTGGGAGTCATCGACTTTAAGTTCGCTAACATGGGTGGATTAGAAAGCCTAATAAAACTAAGAATATGAGATATGTATTAACACATCTAAGAGTCAATTAGTTAGGTATGAGGGCCTCAAGAAGCCTTGATGCTTACACGAAAGAAAATTAGATGAGTTATACATATTAAAAAAAAAAAGAAAGAGAAAAAAATTAAAGAGGCATGAGAGTCCAAGTTAAGGAATCCTAGCCAAGTTACAAGGATGCATATGATTTTGGTAACGAAAAAGACTATATTAGAAGTTCCATTTTGACCCTTACCTAAAATGAAAACAATTTACTTTATAAAGACTAAGTCTAAGAATGAATAAAAATGAGGATCCTAAAACTTATAGACTACTTAGTCTCTTCAAATAATAATTCAAATATTTCCTTTTTATGGATTTTGTGGGTGTAATCCGCTGAAAATCCTCACGAGACAACACTCGTCCTCTAGGGTAACCTAGAGGTTTAACGGCTTGTTGCACGTGCTAAGTGCAATCGTGATTCCTACGAAAGTGAGTTAGGTTAGATTAACTTTTTCTTTTTCTTTGTTTTTACTCGAGGACGAGCAAAAAGATAAGTGTGGGGGTGTGATTGGTAGTGAAAAGTGCATTTTTATCATCATATTTACCATCACATTTTCATATTTATTCATTTAATTCTGCACATTTATTAATAATTTGTAATTTATTGTGTGCAGGCCTCGAATTATTATTTTAATAATAAATAAAGCTTAAAGAGCCCAAAAGCCCAGATCCAAGCCCATGTTTGAAGCCCAGGTGAAAAAGCGCAATTACAAGAAGTCAAAATGCAAATACAAGGGCTAAAAGTTGCAAATATCAGAGATAAGGGAAGGATAGACTTCTATCCAACCCTAAACACTTGCAGGATGAGGATAAAAGCCCAAGATAAGAAGGAAATTCGTGGAAAGAAGATTTGAAGAAATCTGGATTAAGGGTAACTTGATTACTAAGTTATCTCAAAAATCCAGATTAAAAGGCCAGGATGCATATTCCAGAAGCAAGCGCCCAGATGGACGGACCAGATGAGGCCACGCGCCAAAGCGCGTGGCCAGATTCCACAAAATGCCGCAAATCCGCGGCAAAATCCAAGATTCCGCGGCACTTTGATCTCATCTGGATACCAGATTTCATGGGCTACTTCATCCGGGACTCTTCGGCCTTCTGCACCTATAAATACCCCCTGCAGTGCAACGTACAGAGTCGTCCAGCGTCCAGCAAAGGGCCAAAAGCTAGGGTTTTAGGTTTTTCTTCTAGGTTAGATTTTATTTCCCGCATTGTAAATTTCTATTTTCTTTTTGTAAAACTGAGAGGAGATGATGTATTCATGAGGAAGGGATCTACTTGTACTGATGGTGACAGTCGGTGTAAGTTCTATTTTTCCATTATTGTTTAATAATCAAATCGAGGTTTGCTTTTATTTTTGTATTGTTTTATTTTCTTTTCTTCTTATTTAATCTTGTGTATCTCAGTATTTACTTCCTTCTATTTTTTTCTCTAATGTCTTGCCCACCATGAGATCCAACTGCTTCGAGAATATCTAGCCGAGGAAGGAACCTTGATGGCCTATGGCGATGAACAGGTCTTCATAGCTTGTTTTTTCATTTCATAGAGTAGATTAAGAAGGCGGACGATCCTATAAGCCATGCTTGTACGCCTTCCAAGTAAAGGTAAATCATCGCACGGATCGAAGGTAAGCAGGTTAAAGACGTTTGTACGTGTTAAAAGTTTTTCTTTATTTTATTTCTTTTCTTTTTAGATCCATATCTTCCACATCTCTCAAATTCTTTTCTCCCCACTTCATTGTAAATACCACTGCTAATAATAAAATAAATAATTTTAGAGTAAAAACTTACAAACGCTTCCATCGCTAGTCCTCCCTGAGGATCACGACCCGCATAGCCACTGCTACCGCGGATTCGAATTGAGAACCTCGCACATCTTGTTTTAAATCTGATATTCTATATTTTGTGTGCAGGAAAACTCAATCAACAACCGGCGGGTCGACCGACAGCAGCATCAGCTGCTGAGTTGGCCTCAACAGCCATATTTTGGGAGCCTATAAATTGGGGCTCCCTTGGACTGTATTCAATAAGATTTTAAGTGAGTTTTTAAGATAATTTTTCCTACACTTCTAAGTGTTTATGTCCACTTGTTTTAGAGCCAAATACTTTCATATCAAAAGGAGAGTTTTTTCACCACAAATTCTATCCAAGTTTTTCTCATACATACTTGAGCTATCCATTGCTACATCAATCCTATAGGGATCTTTGTTGTGAGAGAGTTTTAGGTAATCAAAGTGTTTAGATCACCAAGTGTTCATTCTTGTATTTGAGGAGGCGAACTTGCGTGTTCGTGTTGTTTCGAGTTTTTGTGGGAGCTCGGTGTAGAGGTGCGGCCTCGACAAGTGAGTGTGCTTGTGTGTGTAGTTCTTACGAGAAAAAGAGAGGGACTAGTGAGTCCAAAGAGTTCTAGTGTGAACTCGTTGTAGGTGTTGCGGCACTGTGTGATCCGGTGGGATCGTTTATAGTGAAAATCCTTCATAGTGTGAAGGCGGGGACGTAGAGTAAGGGTGCTCGAACCTCAAAACAAATCTTCTGTATTTGCGATTGCTCTCTCTATCTCTCACTTGTGTTTATATCTTGCATGCTTACATTGCTTATCTATTTATATGCTTGATATATATTGTGCTTAAATTGATATTTACTGGGGATTGTTTGCTCACACTTGTATTCAACCAAAAGAGCCATAGCGGCACTCAACTCTTATCTAAAGGAATCTTGAGGAGATAGTCCTGAGCTCGTCACCGGGAATTCAGCTACATTCTTAGGTTATACTTTGTGTTTTTAGCTTAATAATTTTTAGTATGCTTAAATAGTTTTAATTCCGCATTTTTTCATTTCTAGATTAGCTAGTCACCTATTCACCCCCTCTAGGTGATTTCAATAAGTGTGATCAAGGGACCCAACAATATCACAACTAGTTAGAAACACTTTGCAAGCACCTACACTACCCAAAGATTCACATCAATCATGATCAATCACATATCACTTCAGGACAAATTTTACCCCATCGGGACATCACTTCCTTCATGCATTCGGTAACCAAAAGCAAATGGTAACAACTTTGAGCTGAAATCGTAATTCATAAACACTCTCTCAAAATTCCATGGCATGGAATCTGAGCACGCATACTTCTTTATAAGGGAATTTGAAGAGATGTGCTCGATGATAAGAATCCTCCAGCTAGGTGAGGATGCAGTTAGACTCCGATTCATCCCATTTGCACTTAAGGACCCAGCAAAGAAATGGCTTTATAGTCCAGTGGTCAGTTCAATTTCATCTTGGATGATTTTATGAAAGTTTTTTGAAAATTTTTACCCAATCATAAGACCGCTCTTATCTGAAAAAATATCATGCAGTTTAGACGGGAGCCTAATGAATCGTATTGAAAATACTTTGAGTGCTTTAAGGACTTACTTGCCTAGTGTCCATCTCATGGCGTAGAGAAATGGCGACAGTGCCAGAGTCTTTACGATGGTCTTGATTACCCACAAAAACTCTCCTTGAAACGATGTATCAAGGTGAATTCTTAAAGAAAACCGAGGACCGGGGGTGAGATTTATATGAAGACTTAGCTAAAAAGTTAATCCAGTGGGAATCTTGTTCAGAAAAGTCTAAAAATCAGAATCCAACAACTTCTAAACTGGACTCCACTCAATAGAATCCTCTATAGCTGCAAAAGTCAAAATTACTTATTTGATGAGGAGACTAAAACTTTTAGAAGCAAAGGAACAAGGCATGGTAAACCAAGTCAACCCACCCAAATGACAAATTCAGGTTGCACTTATTTTCATGCACTTTTTGAAGAGTGTCCAGTTTACCTAGCTCAACAAATGTTATCAGGCAACATGAATGCAGCCTTTGCCAAACTGAATAACAATCCATACTTCAAGACTTACACTCCGGGATGGAGGAAGCATCCCAATTTTTCATGAAGTCAGAATAGTCATGAGCAGTGCAGACAAAATCTTCACAATCAATTTCCTGCTCACAACTATCAGTCCAATTTTCAACCCAAATTTCTAACCCAACTTTTAACCAAATTTCCAACCCAACTTTTAGCCAAATTTCCAACCCAACTTTCAGCCAAATACCAAGCTCCACAACATTTTCAAAATCTTTTCCAGAAAGAAAAATGATTGATTTGGAGAAAGCCTTGGAAAACTTGTCCAAAACTCAAGCTTCAATGATGAACAACAACAATCAAGCCATCAATAGGTTAGAGGTTTAGATTAATCAATGGCTAATTCACTTAGTGAAAGATAAAAGGAAGCAGTAACATTGACTAATTCAAAGAACTTTTTCCCAATCCATGAGATCGAAGAGACACCAACCAAATCAATGCAATGTTGTTCATATCTTAAGATCAGGGAAGCAAGTGGACAACCAACTTTCTTCACCACTACCACCCAACCAAAATCCAACTCAAATGAAGCCTCCACATCCACAAATTTCAAAACCAACACTTTAGAGAATGGAGAAAAGGAAAAAAAAAGTCAGCTAAAGACGTGCATAAGCCTATAATACCTTTCCTAAATAGGTTAAAAAGCAATAAATCTAATGCACACATGAAAAAGATTTTAGAAATGTTCAATCAAGTAAAAAGGAATGTTCCACTTCTTGAGCCATACAACTGTTGGCCCAGAGGCCTTCCACTCTAGTTTTGATGATGATTAACTCATGTAGTTATGTTTACTAATAATCTTGTAATGTTTAGTTTCAGATCTCTAGTCAAGATATTAGTAGGTGATTAGCTTCAACAAAGGTGTTTTGGAGCTTCTCATATGGTGATTCAAGAGCCCGAGCATCAAGATCATATATAGCACTCGTTGGAGTCAAGCTCGGTGGATCACGTTTGGATCGAGTCGACTTGAAGACGGCGCTCTACAAGAAGACTTCGGTACATAATTTAGTTTTTGTTTTAGATCCATTTGTAAAGACTAGATAGTGTGATATGCTCAAGTTCACAACACACACACACGTGTTTCTAGTTTTATGTTTATCGGTTTTCGGTCTTTTGGTTTAACCGATCTTGGTTTTCATGAATAGATAGATTCAAAACAAGTTTACAAGGTTTTATGTATATTAGATTCATTCTATATACATGTATGCTTCATTTCTTAAATAAACTTAGTTTGACATACCTATTCATGTATTTAGGTTTTATGTTTTAAGAAAACATATTTTCGGATTTAAAGTCAAAAACATTGATATATAAACTATTTCACGCATATTGATTATATCTATATGACATGCTTCAAAGTGTTTGAGTATCATGTTTTGTATTTGAATGAGTTTTGGACAAAACGTATTTTCAATTCAAAAATCCAAGTTTGGAAAAATACGGATTTGGTTTTCGATAATATTTCCATAACACAAAATTGGTTCAAAAAGTTTGAAATTTGTGTTGAAATTTTTTCACACAATTTGTATTCAATGCATTATACTAAAACTTATTTTGTGGATTTTTAGAGAATTTATAGGATTTTTTAGGAATTAAAAAAATCAAGTTTTTAAGTCCCTTATAGCAGCCTGCCAGGCTCTGGCGGTCGACGGACCAGTCGACCGACGTGCACAAAACGTGCACGCTGCCCAGCCACTTGGGCCGGTCGACCGACCGGTTGACCGACTGCAAGTACCCCACTCTCGGGTGTGGGTCGGTCGACCGACCGGTCGACCGTAAGGCTTGGACGGTTGACCGAGCGGTCAACCGACCATAGAGCATTTGCTCTCTGGATTGGGACGGTCAACCAGGCAGTCGACCGGCAAGCTCCAACGGTCAATTTTTTTACCATTGGTCGGTCGACCGCCAGCCGCCAGGGCTGAAAAATAGCCTCAACGGCTAGTTTTTGAGGGGGCCTATAAATACACCATTTTGAGGAGTTTTTCATTAAGTTTCAAGAGCCAAAAATTCCTCCTTTCTAGTGTTTTATTTCAAGATTCAAAAGAGTTTTTTAGTGCAAAAAGATTTGATCTTTAACTTGTTTTAAAAAGGGTTGGAAAATTATTTTGAAAAGAAAATTCTTTGGGAATTGTTTGATCTTCATTGTCTATTCTATCTAGAGTTTTCCCTAGAGTTTTTCTTTGAGTTTTGATTTCCAAACTCTTTATTTTTCACACCTTGAGCTATATCTTCTATCCTATCTATAGGATCTTTTATTTGTGGGAAAATTAGTTTGTGGTTGAAATATACCACTTTGTTGTAACCCTCCTTATTTGTTGTATCCCTCTTTGGGTAGAGGTTGATTGTGGAGTGGTGATTGGCTCCCTCTAGTGAGAGGTAGAGATTGGTTGTGTATCCCTCTTGGTGAAGAGGTGGATTGTGGTTGTTTGGCTAGGTGCCTACCCGTCTTTGTGAGGTGGTGATTGGGTGGTTGTGCATTGCCTCTGTGAGAGGTTGTATTGGTTGAGAGAGGAGTTGGGTACTCCTGGTGTATTGCCCCAATCCTTAGTGTAGGTTCCCTGTGTGGGAGTCCTAGGTGGACAAGTTATGGATTGGAAATCCTTCTCGGTGAAGGCGGGGACGTAGAGCTGGGTGCTCGAACCTCGAAACACATCTAGTTGTTTGCGTTTGATCCATTGACTCTTAACTCTCTCTTTACTTTTGTGCCTTGCATTATTAATATTGCTCATTCATAATATATGCTTGGTTTGTTTGTGTGTGCCTCACTTGGGCTTAACCACGAGAGCTTCATATAACGCCTCATCTCTTATTCAGAGGAGTCAAGAGGAGTTAGTCCAGAGCCCTTCACCGGGAATTCGGCTACACTCGTTGGTTGCATTAAGTGTAGTTGCAATTAGTTTTTAAATTTCACATTTAGTTCATTAGATTAGGGGTACACCTATTCACCCCCCCTCTAGTGTACTTTCATTGGTACAGAGCCTACGCTCCTGATATTTGGTTTAACCACCTAGGAGTGTGATCTTGGTTAGCTAATCTATCATTTGCATTTGCACATATATTGTTTACACACACTCATGGATTGCTTGTCACCTCCCATGTTTGATGTTTTCAACATTGACATGTGGAAATTTAGGATGTCCATGTACTTAAAAACCTAGGCTTGCATGTTTTCCTTGCCGCTACCAAGAAACCCTATCTTGGTAATTGCAAGTATTTAGAGGCCAATGCACAAGCCCTTGAGGCACTTAGAAGCACGCTTAATAAAGAATATCTTATACTTGTTTCTAACTGTGATTTCGCCTTTGCAGTGTGGAACACGTTGACCACCTCCAAGCTTCAATTGCCAATCCAAACGGGAGGATGAATCTAGTGAGGATGAATCCGAACAACGATGCTACATGGTCGAGGGAATGACTCCCTTGAGGTACTTTTGGACACTCAACTAGATAGTGCTAGCTCTTCATTTGATGATCTTGATAGTATGAATGCCGATGCTTTAAATGAAGAGTTATCTATTGTTTGTGAGAACCTCCTTGAAAATATAAAGTTTAAAAAAGAAAACTTGTATGTTAAAAAAAGAAAATAAGGATTTATTTTTAAAACTAGATTTGGCTTTGCAAGAGAATGTGGAGATTTCTAATGAATGGGATTCATTGAAATCTAAAATTGAACTTGCCCTAAAAGAAAATGAATTTTTGAAAAATAAAATGATTGTGAAATATTTTCAAGAAAAATTAAAACTTGTCTTCAAAAGTTGATTTTGTTTTAAAAGAGAATAATTCTTTGAAAAACAAAATAAATTTGATTTCACAAGAATTAAAAGATTGTTTAAAGAAAAATATTTCTTTGCAAATTGATATTGATTCACATGTTTACCATGCTAGTGTAGCTTCACATTCTAGCTCACCCATTGCATGCTCCACTTCTTCTAAAATTGAAAAAGATATAAATTTTTTAAAGAAGAATATGGATTGTTTGGGCTCCACTTTGAGCCATTGTGCCATGAACCATACACGCTTGGAAGCTTTTGTTCGAAAGAAACAAGTTCCATCTTTGCATGCACACAAATCACGCGTACACATGCTTCTCACGTACACACCCATCACATGTATGCTCATGTGTACACTTGTACACATTGTGGACGTACTCACTTTCAAGGGAGTTTTGGTGGGAGGACCACCTTGGTCTGGAGAACTAGAGAGGTGCCCTCATCGGTTTGGTATCGATCTCTAACTTCCGTTTATATTTACATGCTTTCCACATTATTGAGTTTTAGCATGTTTAATTAGTATGTTAAATGTCATGATTATTAGATCATTGACATGCATGTATAGCATTTGAGATCACCCATGTTTATATGGACCCATATTGTGTTCTCACCATTGTTTAGCTATTATGTATATCATAGTTCTAATGCATGTGCATTTACATCGTATTTATGTTTATCATGTTGGTTCATATCTCGTTTATGCTTCATGATTTGAATATATGTTTGGATGTTTGTTTTCATTAAAACTGGATATATACTTGTACATCTAGTAAGTCACAAATAGACTTTTTTGTACTTACATGCTCATTTGTGCTTGTTAAATGTACTAGTTAGCCTAGTTTTGATGATTCATACATTTTAACTTGTATTCCCCATCTTAGACATGTTTATGATCATGTGTTTTCACTTCATGTATATGTCTATTTTGCCAAACCTTAAGATATACATGTATACCCCTTGAGTCATTTGCTTTTCATGCAAATCTTTATTATGGACTCAATTGTGTTTAGGGATATGTATGTATACTTCTTGCTTTGTCAAAACATACATATGCCCTTGAAGTATAAATTGTTTTTAATAAAAATTAGTTTTTGACGATTTTCATTGTTTCATGTTTAAAGGAATTTCAATTGAGCTTATTGCCTACCTTTCATGATTAGTTCTTCACATTTTATTTGAACACTCACCTTTCTTGTTTACTCATGCTTTGTTTTCATGAGTCATATTCATGCTTCATTGACTTTGAGTGTTGGCTATCATGTGAGTTTCATATTTCATGAAAAAATTTTGTTTTATCCTTACTTGAAGAATTTCATACAAGATTACAAATTTTTCATATAACTAGTTCGTATTCTTCATTTGGTAGAGCTTTTCAAACTTACTATATTTTTCAAACCTATTTTTGAAAACCCCTACCTTCCACGAGTGGTTGGTTGGGTGACCATGCCTTGTATGTTCATATTGAAAATCATTTAAACATGTGCAAGAAATGGGTGGAAGGTAATATGAGTTATACACTTGATCTTATCATAGTTTCAATTGGTATCATTGGATCCTTTTAATTGGTATCAATATTGACATTTTTTTTTTGTATACTCATATATATCTTTATTTGTGCTTACTATAACTCTATATTCTTGAGCACAAATTTTAGTTATGCTAAGCTTGATTTCTAATGACTATTATGTTTCAATTGATTAGTTTTCATTGGTATTTATACAAGCTTATGCATCGTTTTATTTGGTATGTCATAAAGGGGAGAAAATTCGTATTTCATCTTTCCATTGGTATTTGGTTTACCTTTGATTTCCACTCCCATACTTTATGATGAAAAATAATTGAAAAATGAATATTGATTTTAATTTGGTATCATATGTTCAAAATGAAAAATACTTACAATTGGTATCATGATGTTTATTTGTTTACTTTTAATTGGTATCAAGAAAATTTAAAAAAATGTTTTGATGTGTATTGCCTATATGCAAGGGGAGCTTAACATCTCTTTACATATAGATTCATGTGAGTGTATCTTATATTGAGGAGCTTGGCAACTCTTCTTATGCGGTACACGTGTGTAGGGGGAGCTTCACATCTCCTCTTATGCATTGCATATTATGCGTTATGTGAGTTAGGGCTTGTCATCCCTTCTTCATGTAATGC
Organism: Agave tequilana; assembly: GCA_038442645.1. NCBI lineage: Eukaryota > Viridiplantae > Streptophyta > Magnoliopsida > Asparagales > Asparagaceae > Agave > Agave tequilana. Next base: position 29,695 of record JAVJIF010011472.1, read on the forward strand.
ATATATGTAGGGAAGTTAACTTAGCATCTTCCTCTTCATGAATGTATATCGCATATACTTTTATTGATTTGTTTAATGTCACCCTTTATTCATTTTTTTTTTGACAAAAAGGGGGAGAACATTGTTTTCTTTGACCCCTTTGTTGATGATTGACAAAAAGGGGGAGAAGTATTTGAGTTTTTATATGCATATAGTTGAGTTTATATATGCATATAGTTGAGTTTATATGCTTGGTATCAAGAGCTTCTTTTATTTTATTGGTATCAGGAGCTTCTATTGTTTGATTAGTTTTTCAATGATGGTATCAAGAGCATGTATTTAAGAACATGTTTAATTTATTTTAAAAAAGGAAAAAGAATTTTATTTAAATGTTTGGTATCAAGAGCATGTTGGTATCTAGAGCATGTTCATTTCATTATTTATGCATGATTTGCATATTCATGTTTAGTATTTATTGCATATCTTATGTTTATTGCTATGCATGTGTTAAGGGGGAGCTTTTTTGAAGCTTAACTTTATCCATGCAATTATAACTCAATGAGTTTTATCCTCATCAAAAAGGGGGAGATTTTGGCCAGAGACCTTCCACTCTAGTTTGATGATGATTAACTCATATAGTATGTTTACTAATAATCTTGTGATGTTAGTTTCAGATCTTTAATCAAGATATTAGTAGGTGATTAGCTTCAACAAGGTGTTTTGGAGCTTCTCATATGGTGATTCAAGAGCCCGAGCATCAAGATCATATATAGCACTCGTTGGAGTCAAGCTCGGTGGATCACGGTTTGGATCGAGTCGACTTGAAGACGGCGCTTACAAGAAGACTTCGGTACATAGTTTAGTTTTTATTTTAGATCCATTGTAAAGACTAGATAGTGATATGCTCAAGTTCACAACACACACACACACGTGTTTCTAGTTTTATGTTTATCGGTTTTCAGTTTTTTGGTTTAACCGATCTTGATTTTCATGAATAGATAGATTCAAAACAAGTTTACATGGTTTTATGTATATTAGATTCACTCTATATACATGTAAGCTTCATATCTTAAATAAACTTAGTTTGACATACCTATTCATGTATTTAGGTTTCATGTTTTAACAAAACATATTTTCGGATTTAAAGTCAAAAACGTTGATATATATCTATTTCATGTATATTGGATTATATCCATATGGAACATGCTTCAAAGTGTTTGAGTATCATGTTTTTATATTTGAATGAGTTTTGGACAAAACGTATTTTCAATTCAAAAATCCAAGTTTGGAAAAATACGAATTTTGGTTTTCGGTAATATTTTCATAACACAAAATTGGTTCAAAAAGTTTGAAATTTGTGTTGAAATTTTTTCGCACAAGTTTGTATTTCAATGTATTATACTAAACTTATTTTTGTAGATTTTTAGAGAATTTATGGGATTTTTTAGGAATTAAAAAATGAAGTTTTTAAGTTCCTTATAGCAGCCTGCCAGGCTCTGTGATCGACCGGACCGGTCGACCGACGTGCACAAAACGTGCACGCTGGCCAGCCACTTGGGCCGGTCGACCGAGCGGTCGACCGACTGCAAGTACCCCACTCTCGGGTGGGGGCAGTCGACCAATCGGTCGACCATAAGGCTTGGACGGTCGACCAAGCGGTCGACCGGCCAGAGAGCATTTGCTCTCTGGATTGGGACGGTCGACCGGGCGGTCGACTGGCAGGCTCCAACGGTCAATTTTTTGACCGTTGGTGGTCGACCGGGCCGGTTGACCGCCAGCCGCCAGGGCTGAAAAATAGCCCCAACGGCTAGTTTTTGAGGGGGCTTATAAATACCCCATTTTGAGGAGTTTTCATTAAGTTTTCAAGAGCCAACTGGACGACCGCCAGCCGCCAGGGCTGAAAAACAGCCCCAACGGCTAGTTTTTGAGGGGGCTTATAAATACCCCGTTTTGAGGAGTTTTTCATTAAGTTTTCAAGAGCCAAAAATTTCCTACTTTCTAGTGTCTTATTTCAAGATTCAAAAGAGTTTTTTAAGGCAAAAAGATTGATCTTTAACTTTTTTTAAAAAGGGTTGGAAAATCATTTTGAAAAGAAAATTCTTTGGGTATTGGTTTGATCTTCATTGTCTATTCTATCTAGAATTTTTCCTAGAGTTTTTCTTTGAGTTTTTGATTTCCAAACTCTTTGTTTTCCACACCTTGAACTATATCTCCTATCCTATATATAGGATCTTTTATTTGTGGGAAAATTGGTTTGTGGTGAAATATACCACTTTGTTGTAACCTCCTTATTTGTTGTATCCCTCTTTGGTAGAGGTTGATTGTGGAGTGGTGATTGGCTCCCTCTCGTGAGAGGTGGAGATTGGTTGTGTATCCCTCTTGGTGAAGAGGTGGATTGTGGTTATTTGGCTAGGTGCCTACCCGTCTTGTGTGAGGTGGTGATTGGGTTGGTTGTGCATTGCCTCTGTGAGAGGTTGTATTGGTTGAGAGAGGAGTTGGGTACTCCTGGTTGTATTGCCCCAAATCCTCGGTGGAGGTTCCCTGTGTGGGAGTCCTAGGTGGACAAGTTAGTGGATTGGAAATCCTTCTCGGTGAAGGCAGGGACGTAGAGCTGGGTGCTCGAACCTTGAAACACATCTAGTTGTTTGCGTTTGATCCATTGACTCTTAACCCTCTCTCTCTCTCTCTCTTTACTTTTGTGCCTTGCATTATTCATATTGCTCATTCATATTATATGCTTGGTTTGTTTGTGTGTGCCTCACTTGTGCTTAACCACGAGAGCTTCATATAGCGCCTCAACTCTTATTCAGAGGAATCAAGAGGAGTTAGTCCATAGCCCTTCACCGGGAATTCGGCTATACTCGTTGGTTGCATTAAGTGTAGTTGCAATTAGTTTTTAAATTTCGCATCAAGTTCATTACATTAGCGGTACACCTATTCACCCCCCCTCTAGGTGTACTTTCAACAACAAGTGCCTTCTTATGCAAAGTTTTTGAAAAACATGTGCACCAAGAAAAGAAAAAACAATGTCCCTAAAAAGGTCTTCCTAGCCACGAATATCAGTGAATTGTTATCGGGGTCCATTCCGAAGGCCCCAAATGTCTGATTAGTCTCTAATTTTGCATATTTTCATCACATTCTCATATTTATTTGATGTAAAATTCTGCTAATAAATCTTTGCTTGCCTGATCTTAGGTCCATGGTGTGCATATGAAGAAGAAGACCCTAAATCACCAATTAAGGGGTGATTAAAGGCCTACCAAGTAGCCATTGACTTTAGGGAAGAGATTTTATCTGCCCAGGGCATCAAATCACGAATTCAGGAGATCAAGTGGACAGGAGACAGTTAGGACAGCACGCTGCCCAAACACTGGCGCGGCGTGCGCCCGGGCTTTGGGCCAAGGGTTCCCCTCTAGCCCCATTTCCTCTAGTGCCTATAAATACCCCCCAGGGGTCTTCAGTTGGGAAATATCCAGAGAATAAAGTTGTATTTGTTACTTTGTTGTGAGGAATTGTAGTTGTTGTTTCTTTCTTCTTCTAGTTTTATCTTTAGCCATTAGAGTGAAAGAGAGAGAGTGTGTGTAAGTATTGTATTTGAAGGTGACAAGCTAATACAAGTAACTACTTCTCTTTCTTCTTTCCATTTACTTGTCTTTGCCATTTACTTTTACTTCCTTGTTGTAGTGTAACTTCCCTTCTCTTCACTTCTTTTCGTTTACATTCTTGTAGTATAACTCTCTTTCTCTTTACCCCTTTCTTTTGTTGTTTCTTTTACTACCATGTCTAACTAACTCCTCCATAGCATAGCTAACTAACTACTAACCCACTAATCTCCAACACTTGATTGATAAACCCAAATGAGTCAATAGTGTCAAATAAGCCTTGTGCAAACGAGAGTTATGACATCTTAAGATGAAGGTTCTAACTCTAACTTACCTAAAAGTATTAACTTTCTTATATTTCATGCTTAATGGGTTTTTGATGATCTATGGGTTGTGTGCTTTACTTGTTGATGTAAGTTAGAGATTTTCCTTTTAACTTTGCCGATACCATTAGTACACTTGTGTCTTCCCTTATTCTCGTCTTCTATTGGATCTTGATAAGGGAATGTCCAAGTTTTTGCCGTGTAAAGCTAAATTAAAGGAAGGACTTTCATTCGTTCCCAACGTGAATGGTTCCTATGCATAAAGATTTTATTTGCCTATGATTCATCGTGAGACTACATCTTCAAGAAGTTAGGGATTAGTGGGTGCACTTAGTAGAAAGTTAGCCATGCATTCTTACCATTAAGAAGATTCAACTTTACAACCACCAAATCATTTTCAAACAATTCTTGAAACTTTGTTTCTTTTCATTTTCCAATTCTTTGTTTAAAACAAAGAATTTTCTCTTTTCTTGAACAAAGAAGCCGCATCAAGCTTCCATCGCTCTCCCTCCTTGTGGATACGACCCGTATAACCACTTCGCTACTACGGATGAATTGCAAAAGCAGTAACATCGACCCACACTCTCTTTACTTATTCTTTTACTTGCTTTTTGCCGATCAAATTTTGGCGCCGTTGCTGGGGAGGGAACGGCTTTATTGTTCAATACTAAAGATAGTTCTTTGTTTTTATGTGTAGGAGAAGTACCAAGGAGCTTATTATCGCGGGACGCGAAAGAGGTGGCCAAGGACGTTGCATGAGGATTCATTTGCCCTCAGAAAAATTCGTGTAAAAGCGAGTTTTTCCGATTGAAGTACTAACAAACTCATTTGTAGGGTTGCCGAAAGCCGCTAAAATTGCTTTCTAAATTTTTTAGTTTCATTGAATGCTTCACCCTATACATGTGTAATAAACTCACAAAAATTCACTTATTGCTTAATTAAAATTTGGATTAGACTTTACATTTAGGGCACGTGTCTATTTCAATTCATTTCAATTTCTGTTGAAGAGTGCTGGAGAAGAGGTACGTGTGCATTTATATAGAATAGGACAAACATTTTGGAGTGATTTATCGCTTTGAGTGTTACCTTGTTGTGAATAAACTGTACACTTGCACAATTGACATTAAGAGCAAAATCTCAAATAAACAAGATAAGGTGGGGATTTCATTACCCTTCCTTAGCCCAAAAACCATCTCCAAGTGCACTCACACTATCCCAAGCCTTAACTAAAAATTGATAGACGTTAGCTCTAGGGACATCTCAGACTCACTAAGAGATTAACCGAGGTTGGAAATTGCAAGAACTATACTCCTGTAAAATCGGTGTCTAAAGAAAGTGGATTGAGAGGCAAAGCCTCAAAAGCTCAGTGGTTTGGCGTAATTAAGGCCCGTGGCTCACGTCAGATACCTCCCCCTGAGGTTTGCCCTTTCCTGACCAATTAGCTTGTAGTCAAGTTCCTACAACAACCTCCCCCGGAGAATCGACCAGTTAGGAGTCGTCTAGGTCCAGGTACCTTAGACGAAGGCTTTGTGGTTATTTTTCTTTCTTTTGTTTGTTATTTATTCTTTTTGATTGTTTGTTGTTTTCACGTTGTTTGTGGTGTGCTGCATGCAAGAGTGGGTAAGAGATCCTGTATCTTCCAGATTAACTAGAAATACTTCCTTACCCTTGCATCCAGAACATGTGATGGCGTCACTTTAGGACAGATTTTACCCGTTCAGAACTTCATTACCATCTTGTATAAAACTGCTTGAGGCAAATGGAAATAATTTTCAATTAAAGCCTCAATTCATCAACACTCTCCCAAAGTTTCAGGTTTAGAATCGGAGGACGCATACTTCTTTGTTAGGGAATTTGAAGAAGTGTACCTCATGATGCGTATACCCCAGCTAGGAGATGATGCCGTTAGGTTACGTTCATCCCCTTTTTCCTAAAGGACCTAGCAAAGAAATGGTTGTACAGTTTGGCGGTAGATTCTGTCATGACATGGGATGATTTCATCAAGGCCTTCTTGAAGAATTTCTACCCAATTCACAAAACTGCCCTCATTAGAAAGAATATCATGAAGTTCAGGCAAGAACCGAGCGAGCCATTTTGGAGATATTTTGAGATCTCCTAGCTAAGTGCCCTCATTATGGTGTGAAAAAATGGCCTTACGATGGCTTAGATTATCAAATAAAAATCCTTCTAGGAACTATGTGTCAGGGAGGGTTTTTGCAAAAGGATGAGAACCAGGGTTGGGATTTATTTGAGGATTTAGTTGAGAAAACCTTGCAATGAGAGCCAGCCTCGAAAAAACTAAGGAATTTACAATCTATAGCTTCAAAAGGAGGGCTCCTACCTCTAAAATCATCCATAGCTACAGAAGCTAAAATTGCAACCTTAATGAGGAGAATAGAGGCTCTGAGACAAAAGAGCCAACCAATGTCAATCAAATCAACCCACCACCAATTCATAATCCGGGTTGTTCATACTATCAGGTACAAAACCATGTCTTTAAAGAGTGCCCTGTTTTCCATGCTCAACAAGTGCCACCAGAACACCTGAATGCGGCTTACTCACGGCTGCCGCACAATCCCTACTTGCAAACATACAATCCAGGTTGGAGGAATCACCCCAATTTCTCCTGGGCCCAGAACAATCCCCCTAGGCCTAATTTCTCCAATAATTTTCATCATCCCAGTCCTCCACCAAAATTTCCTAGTTAAGCTCCATCTTCCTCCTCTTAAAATTCACCAATGGAAAAGAAATTCAGTAAGTTAGAGGAAAGCATGGAAGCTTTTATGAAGTCTCAAACCACTTTCATGCAAAATCAAGGACAAACGCTGAACAACCATTCACAGGCTATATCGAGATTGGAAATGCAGATGAGCAAATTAACTAGCTCCCTAAGTGAAAGACCAAAGGGTACTTTACCTAGTCAGCGGCTAGTTAACCCAAAAAACTTCAATCAAGCATATGAAATTTAGGATCAGTCGATCAACCAGTGCAATGCTATTCACACGCTTCAATCTGGAAAGAAGGTAGACAACCAGGTCTACCAACAAAAAGTCCAGTCCATCTTGATCCTACTTCAGCCTCCACCTCTATTAGTTCCTCCCAAACTGCTCCTCAAACATCTGACGAGGACAAAGCTGCTGAACAAGTTCATAAGCCTGTATCACCCTTTCCCAATAGGCTTAGGAACAATAATAAGAATATGCACATGGAGAAGATGCTAGAGATGTTCATGTTGGCCCAAAGGCCCATCACTCTAGTTTTGATGATGATCAACTCATGTAGTTATAGTACTAATGATCTTGTGTTTAATTAGTGACAGATTCATGATCAAGATCTTAGTAGGTGCATAGCTTCAACAAAGGATTTAAAGCTATATTTTGGAGCTAGCACAGTTTGATCCAAGAGCCATTGGATCGTGTTTGGACCAAGTCAAGAAGATGAGAAGGCTTCAAGTGAAGACTTCAAGAAGATGAAGACTTGTGTCTAGGTATAAGATTTTTATTTTTAGATAAAATGTAAAGGATAGAATAGTGGTGGATTGCTCAAGTATATATCACACACACTCTCTTGATTTAGTTGTCTTTTCATAAAAGAATTTTCAGATTTAGAAAAGACTTTCATTTTGAAAAATACTATTTTGGCTTTTGATGTTTCTCATGTACATGTCTTTGAAACCAAAACCATGTTTAATGTTAATGTCAAAAACATAGATATCTTATTTGTGTAGTAGATCATATCCATACACACTATGCTTTAATGAATTCAAAATATCTTGTTTTTGTATCATAAAGAAGTTTGGAAAACAAGTTTTAGAAAAATACAAGTTTTCAATTGAGCCAATATTTCTATATTACAAAAATAGTCCAAATATTTTATAACATACCTTGATTTGTGCAAGCATGTTTGTTTATCAAAGTATATTGATAAAACTATTTTTGTAGATTTTTCAGTATTTTATGGGATTTTATTTGAACCAAAAAGACCATGTTTTAAATCCTTAAGTTTTCTGATCTGGCTGTAGCCGGTCGACCGACCCGGTTGAGCGACGTGCACAGACGTGCACGCCAGTTCTGCAGGATGGCCGGCCGACCAACCCGGTCGACCGTCCAGAGAGCTCTGCTCTTTGGAAAGGCCCCGGACGGTCGGGCGGCCGACCGGACAGAGAGATTGCTCTCTGTATCCTGGCTCAGTCGACCGCCCGGTGGACCGATGGCTCAAACGGTCTGAAATATGACCGTTGGCCGGTCGACCGGACGGTCGACCGTTAGGCCTGACAGACCCCAATAGCTAGTTTTTCTTAGCCTATAAATGGGGGGTTTGAGCATTGTTTTTCACCAAGATTTCTAGTGGACTTTGAGCCAGTTTTTCCTACTTGTTTAAAAGAGTTTTCTCCACTAAATTGAGAGCTAATACTTCCAATCAAAAGGGAAGTTTTTATCAAGAGGGTTAAAAATGATTCTTTGAGTTTTTTTTCCACCATTCTCATCCTAATTTTCTCACACAAACATTTGAGCTATCCATTGATTATTCATCTTATAGGAGTGTTGTAGTGAGATAGTTTTTAGGTGATCAAAGAGTTGTGATCACCAAAGACTTGTTCTTTGTTCTTTGAGGAGGCGGACAAGTGTGTTCGTGGTGGTTTAGAGTTCAGTTGTGAACTCTTGTTTGAGGTGAGGTGCGGCCTCGGCGAGCTTGTGGGGCTTGCGTGTGTACAGGACTAGGGAGTCCTAGGGATGTAGGTGTTGCGGCACAAAGGAGAGATCCATTGGGATCGTGCATAGTGGAAATCCTTCGTGTGTTGAAGGCGGGGATGTAGAGCAAGTGTGCTCGAACCTCGAAACAAATCCCTTGTGTTTGCGATTGCTCACTCTCTCTCTCTCTCTTTGTCTCTTATTTATATCTTGCATGCTTCTATTGTGTTTATCTTTACATGCTTAATATATATTGTGTGCTTATTTGATATACTTGCTTGGGATTGTTTGCTAACACCTGTATTCAACCAAGAGAGCCAACGCGGCACCTCAACCCATTCAAGGGGAATCTAGAGGAGTTTGTCCAGAGTCCTTCACGGGGAATTCGGCAACACTCTTGTGTTATATGTGCTGTTTAGTGTAAAAGTTTAGTTTAGGTCATAATAGTTTTTACTTCCGCATTATTTGGCATTAAGTGACTATTAGATTAGCCATCACCTATTCACCCCCTCTAGGTGATTTACAATTGGTATCAGAGCTTGGTACTCTGATTTGGGTCTTACAACCTAGAGTTAAAGATCCTCATTTTTAGGCTAATCACAATATTTTGTACACACACTATGGACTTCATGTCACCACCCACTTTTGACATTCTTACCATCCACATTTGGAAGGTTAAGATGTCCTTGTACCTCAAGGCCTTAGGCATTCATGTTTATTTTGCCATCACTAAAGATTCATATTGTTCTAATGGTAAAAATATTGAGGCTAATGCAAAAGCCATTCATGTTTTGAAGAGTACCCTAAATGATGAATATTTATCTAGGGTTTCTAATATTGATTCGGCTTTTGTAGCATGGAACACCCTCACCTCCTTGGCGAAAAAGATCTATACTATGCGGGGAGCGACTCGGATGTTGGAAGAGACACCTCCAACTTGTGCTATATGGTCCAAGGGGATAACCCCCTTGAGATAACTACCGAATCTGAGGTAGACGAAGACAACATGTCATATGAAGAGCTCTCTACATTTTGTCAATTATTGCTTAAGAAATATGACATGATTAAAAAGGAAAATAAAAATTTGAAAAAGAAATTTGATTGCATGCATATAGAACAAGATTCATTTAGAAACAAGATTGCATGCTTAGAAGAAGAAAAGGAAGATTTAAATAATGAGAATGTTTCCTTATTTTCAAAATTGAATGATTTGTGTAAAGGAAACAATACTTTGAAAAATAAAATTGATTTGGTGGAAAAATAAAGAAGTTGTTTTTTCAAGAAAATAAGTCTTTAAAAAGAAAAATTTGTGAAAAAGAAAAGGATATTGTTTCGAAAAAGAAAAAGAAAAATGATTCTTTATCTCATCATGCTTTACATGCCACCACAAATGAGATAAAAATTTTGAAAAATAAAATGGATTGTTTGAGTTCAACTTTGAACTCTTGTGCATTTAACCATACTAGGTTGGAGTCAATGTTTTCAAAGAAACAAACTCCACACATTCATGCACAACATCATCATGCATATGCTTATGTTGCACGTCATGATCACACTCCTACACATAAGCATCCTAAGGTGTACACATGTACACATTGTGGCCGCAAAGGCCATTTAGTAAAATTTTGTTATGACAAGTTGCATCATTTTAATTTTGCTAATAATAAAAATTTTTGGGTTTCTTACAAGACTAACCCCAAAGGACCCAAGAAAATATGGGTACCAAAATCCCCACCTTGTGTATTTGATGTAGGTAAGGGCTCTCACAAAACGTGAGAGATTTGGTGCCTTGATGGTGGGTGCACTTGAACTAAAAGGACACATATTTGGAGCACCGCTATCAAGGAGATTTGGTGGGATGACCACCATGTTTGGAGCTTTGGAGCATAGTTGGTAACTATCTCTAAACTCCTAATTTATTTACATGCTCATAACTAGCCTATACATGCCTATTTCATATGTGATATATTTAGCATGTTCATGTTTTATTTGTTTTATTCTTCATGTGGTAAATACATGGTTAGATGTAGTATTTGTTAAAACTTGTATTTATACATGTACAAATAGTGAGCAACAAATTGAGTCATATACATTTGCACTTCATTGTGCATTTGTACTCACTATATGCACATGTATAAGCTAGTTTTGATGATTCTCTCATTTATACATGCTTTCCCAAATTTATGATTTTACTTCATGTATATGTATTTTTAATTCAAATCTAATAAATATACATGTATACCCGTGAGTCTCTTGCCTTCATGCAAATACAATTGATAGACTCTTTTATGGTTGGGATATGTATGTGTATTGTTAGGATTGGATAAATCATACATATACGTAGAAGTGTGCTTTGTTTTTATGAAAAATGAATGTTCATGTTTGATTGATAAAAAAAATGAACTTTTATGATTTAAAAATGATACTCACACTTTTGAGCTTCAATGTCTATTTTCATGAAAATGCTATTTACATGACTTTTGAACACTCACACTTTATTTATTTTGTCATGACTTAGTTTCATGGACATATTTTGAGCTTTATAGACTATGAGTGTAAATTTTGTGTATTTAGTTTTGTTTCATGAAAAACATATGATTTATTGTATTTTGAAGGATCTTAACTAGTTTTTTTTAAAAAATCAATTTATACTAGTTATTTATTCTTCAAATTAGTAGCTTATGAGATATCCACATGATCTTACTTTACTTCAATCATATGGATAAATTCTTTTGTGTTCTCAAGATTTGATGCTTCCTGAATTGAATATTAGTTTAAGTGTTAGTTTTGTCAACACTAGGATTTATACTTGTACATATTGTGGGTCACAAATAAATCTATATATGTTTGGGTTTGATTGCTTATTTCTGCCCATTAGGTGTGCTAGTATAATCTAGTTTTGATGATCCTTACATTTTTAAACTTGTATTCCCATTTTGGATTTGTGTTATGATCATGTGCTTTCATTTCATGTATATGTTTATTTTGCCACACTTTAAGATATACATGTATACCTCTTGAGTCATTTGCCTTTCATGCAAATCTATATATATGGACTCAATTGTGTTTAGGGATATGTATGTATACTTCTTGTGTTGTCAAAACATACATATATCTTGAAATATAATTTTTTAAATAAAAAATTTTGTGGAGATTTTTATGTTTTCAAAATTTATGATAAATTTCACATTGTCTTATTTAAAGGAATATTGAGCTTCATTGCCATTTTCATGTGATTTACACATATTTCATGAAAAATATTTTATTTATTCCTTGATTGAAGGATTCCGTGCTAGTCTTCAAACATTTTCATTTAACTAGTTTGAGTTCTTCATGTGGTATATTATATGATGTATACACTTAAGCTTATTTTTCCATTGGTATCATTGGATATTTTCAATTGGTATCAATATGAACTTCTTTTGTATATACTCATATTTTGTTTTCCCATATATGTATGAATCAATTTCATTTGGTATACTCATTTTCCATACATATATATGAGTTATTTGTGTTTGAGTTAAAATTGTTTTACATGGTTAAAGCACAAAGTTGTTTATGATAAGAAAATAAAAATTTTAAGAAAAATTCTCAAGATTTGTTTTATTGAGAAAATTCAAAATTTTGTTTTATAAGAAAAATTCAAAATTTTTGATTTGTATTGCCTATATGCAAGGAGAGGTTAACATCTCTTCTTCATATAGATTCATGTTGAGTGTATCTTGTATTGAGGAGCTTAACAACTCTTCTTTATGTGATACACGTGTGTAGGGGGAGTTTCATATCTCCTCTTATGCATTACATTTTATACGTTATATGAATTAGGACTTGTCATCCCTCTTCATGTAATGTATATGTGTAGGGAAGTTACTTAACCGTCTTCCTCTTCATGAATGTATATCACATATAACCTTTTTATTGATATGTTTGATTTGACCCCATATTGATCTTTTTGTTTATGACAAAAAGGGGGAGAAAAAAATTTGTTGGTTATGTTTTTTCCCTTTGTTGATGATTGACAAAAAGGGGGAGAAAGATTTTGGTTTATATGCATGTGTTTTTGTGAAAAAGGATTCTTATGCATATATGTTTTGTTTTGCAAATAGGAGAAAAAGAATTTGATTTGTTTTATGCTTGATTAGCATGTTTATCTCCTAGTATTTGCAGACATGTTTATGAGCATTCATTGCATATTTATTATTTTGTGTTTTGCATGAGTTAAGGGGGAGCTTCTTTGAAGCTTTACTTTAATCCATGCATATATAACTTCATGAGTTTTGTCATCATCAAAAAGGGGGAGATTGTTGGCCCAAAGGCCCATCACTCTAGTTTTGATGATGATCAACTCATGTAGTTATAGTACTAATGATCTTGTGTTTAATTAGTGACAGATTCATGATCAAGATCTTAGTAGGTGCATAGCTTCAGCAAAGGATTTAAAGCTATATTTTGGAGCTAGCACAGTTTGATCCAAGAGCCATTGGATCGTGTTTGAACCAAGTCAAGAAGATTAGAAGGCTTCAAGTGAAGACTTCAAGAAGATGAAGACTTGTGTCTAGGTATAAGATTTTTATTTTTAGATAAAATGTAAAGGATAGAATAGTTGGTGGATTGCTCAAGTATATATCACACACACACACTCTTGATTTAGTTGTCTTTTCATAAAAGAATTTTCAGATTTAGAAAAGACTTTCATTTTGAAAATACTATTTTGGTTTTTGATGTTTCTCATGTACATGTCTTTTGAAACCAAAACCATGTTAATGTTTAATGTCAAAAACATAGATATCTTATTTGTGTAGTGGATCATATCCATACACACTATGCTTTAATGAATTCAAAATATCTTGTTTTTGTATCATGAAGAAGTTTGGAAAACAAGTTTTAGAAAAATACAAGTTTTCAATGAGCCAATATTTTCATATTACAAAAATAGTCCAAATATTTTATAACATGCCTTGATTTTGTGCAAGCATATTTATTTATCAAAGTATATTGGTAAAACTATTTTTGTAGATTTTTCAGTATTTTATGGGATTTTATTTGAACCAAAAAGACCATGTTTTAAATCCTTAAGTTTTCTGATCTGGCTGTAGCCGGTCGATCGACCCGGTCGACCGACGTGCACAGACGTGCACGCCAGTTCTGCAGGATGGCTGGCCGACCGACTCGGTCGACCGTCCAGAGAGCTCTGCTCTCTGGAAAGGCCCGGGACGGCGGGCGGCCGACCGGACAGAGAGATTGCTCTCTGTATCCTGGCTCGGTCAACCGCCCGGTCGACCGATGGCTCAAACGGTCTGAAATATGACCGCTGGCCGGCCGACCGGACGGTCGACCGTTAGGCCTGACAGACCCCAACGGCTAGTTTTTCTTAGCCTATAAATTTGGGAGTTTGGGCATTGTTTTTCACCAAGATTTCTAGTGGACTTTGAGCCAGTTTTTCCTACTTGTTTAAAAGAGTTTTCTCCACTAAATTGAGAGCTAATACTTCCAATCAAAAGGGGAGTTTTTATCAAGAGTGTTAAAAGTGATTCTTTGAGTTTTTTTTTTCTACCATTCTCATCCTAGTTTTCTCACACAAACACTTGAGCTATCCATTGATTATTCATCTTATAGGAGTGTTGTAGTGAGATAGTTTTTAGGTGATCAAAGAGTTGTGATCACCAAAGACTTGTTCTTTGTTCTTTGAGGAGGCGGACAAGTGTGTTCGCGGTGGTTTAGAGTTCGGTTGTGAACTCTTGGTTTGAGGTGCGGCCTCGGCGAGCTTGTGGGGCTTGCGTGTGTACGAGACTAGGGAGTCCAAGGGATTGTAGGTGTTGCGGCACAAAGGAGAGATCCATTAGGATCGTGCATAGTGGAAATCCTTCGTGTGTCAAAGGCGGGGATTTAGAGCAAGTATGCTCGAACCTCGAAACAAATCCCTTGTGTTTGCGATTGCTCACTCTCTCTCTCTCTCTCTTTGTCTCTTATTTATATCTTGCATGCTTCTATTGTGTTTATCTTTACATGCTTGATATATATTGTGTGCTTATTTGATATACTTGCTTGGGATTGTTTGCTAACACCTGTATTCAACCAAGAGAGCCAACGCGGTACCTCAACCCATCAAGGGGAATCTAGAGGAGTTTGTCCAGAGCCCTTCACGGGGAATTCGGCAACACTCTTGTGTTATACGTGGTATTTAATGTAAAAGTTTAGTTTAGGTCATAATAGTTTTTACTTCCGCATTATTTGACATTAAGTGACCATTAGATTAGTCATCACCTATTCACCCCCCCTCTAGGTGATTTACAGTTCAACCAGGTCAAATTGAATGTGCCTCTTCTTGACGCTATCCAACAAGTCCCAGCTTATGCCAAATTTCTTAAGGATATGTGTACGAAGAAGAGAAAGACAAATGTGCCCAAGAAAGTGTTCTTGGCAACCAATATAAGTGAAATTCTGTCTGTCTCATTCTGGTGAAATACAAGGATAAAGGATGTCCCACAATTTCCTGCACCATAGGACAGACAGAAATTAGTAGAGCACTTCTTGACCTGGGAGCAAGTATCAACTTGCTACCTCTCTCAGTATACTAGCAACTTGGGTGGGCGAGCTGAGCCAACCCGAGTCACCATTTAGTTAGCTGACCGATCTGTGAAAATCCCCAATGGGAAATCACAGACGTCCTTATCTAGGTCAGGGATTTCATCTACCCCGTATACTTCATTGTGCTTGAGACCCAATCTGTGTCAAATTCACGGTCTCAAACTCCAGTCATCTTATGATGCCCTTTCCTTGCTACAGCCAATGTCATAATCAACTGTAGGAACGGGTCCATGCGATTGACCTTTGGAGATGTGACGAAGGAAGTCAATGTCTTCAATCTTGGAAGACAACCTAGGGATGTCAATGATCAGACTTTTGAGGTCAATTCCATTGAAAATCTGACCAGTGAGCATGAGGAAAGTATGGAGATAGAAACAGAGGCAGAGTTTGATCTGGAGGCTGAGGATTTTAATCTAGACCAGATCGTAAATTTAGCAGACTGGGCGTCAAGCCCAGGTGTACCTCATTATAGGATTGCAAGCCCTGAGATTGCCTCCAATGAAGCAACACCTTCCCTAGAGCTAAAAACCTTACTTGAACACCTCAAGTACGCCAACCTGGGCGGAAAGGACACCTTGCTAGTCATTATAGCATCCCACCTGATTGAGCAACAAGATGACAGTTTAATGTCTATTATGAAAAGACATAGGGAAGCCATTGGATGGACGATGAAGGATATCAAAGGGATAAGTCCAGCCATAGTACAACATAGAATCCATTTGACGATGAAGTAACTCCCAGGAGGGACCCACAACGCAGGCTTAACCCACTTATGCAAGAGGCGATTAAAGTGAAAATTTTAAAACTATTAGATAATGGGATCATTTATCCCATTTCTGATAGCCAATAGGTTAGCCCTATTCATGCGGTCCCAAAGAAAGCTGGCTTTACGGTGGTTAAAAATGAGCAAAAAGAGTTGGTGCAGACAAGACTGCCTGCCAAGGTTCATGTCTGTATCGACTATAGAAAGTTGAATGCAGCCACCCGTAAAGACCACTTCCCCTACCCTTCATCGACCAAATGCTGGAACGATTGGCTGGACATGAGTACTATTGCTTCCTAGATGGGTACTCGGGATATAATCAAATCCCCACTGCTGCAGAAGACTAGGAAAAGATCACATTCACCTGCCGTTCGAAACATTCGCTTATCGACGTATGCCCTTTGGATTGTGCAATGCTCTCGCAACATTCTGACGGTGCATGCTTTGTCTTTTCTCCGACATGGTAGAACATTTTCTTGAGATTTTCATGGATAACTTCTCCATCTACGGAGATTCATTTGATCAATGTCTTCATCACCTAGAGTTAGTGATTGGTTACTAATATTGCACATTTAATATCATATTCTCCTACTTATTATAGAATAAACTCTGCATTTTCCTAAATTAAATGTTTAATTTATTTGCAGGCCCATTCCTAAAGGAGAGTGAAGAGAAATGAGACAAAAAGCCACCAAATTCTGACTTAATTTAGAGTAAATTCGAAATTAAGGAATCAGGGCAAAATCTTGGCATATCAGAGAGGTTGAAAACCGGTTGAGAAGAATCCTCCCTGAATCGATCGGTTAAAGCCAAGGATTAAAGGCCATTTCATCAAAATCTCAGACTTAAACTGTAAATCCAGCTGAAGATAAAGACAAGTCGAGAAGTTGGGGAGACCCACCAACAGGGTGTGGCCACCTGGCCACACCCTGGCCGCGAAAACGCGGCAAAAGTCGCGTTTCCGCGGCTTGGTTAATGAGTTAGGGGGAGCGTTTGCTCCCCCTATCTTCTCACACCTCTCCCCTCTGGGTTTTTGCCTATAAAAGGTAGGATTTTCACTGAAAATAGGACGACCATGCAGAGATAGGAATTAGTCAGTTTTTCACTCTTTGTAGTATAGGTTTCATTTTCTTTTTATGTAATTTTAATTTGTATGTAAACTTAGGTTAGATTGAGATTCATGTAAGTAAGAGAGAGAGGCTTATATTGAGAGTGACACTGATGTACCCTCCTTCTTTCTTCCATCGTTTCTACAAGCAATAAAAGGTAATTTCTTTATGTTCTTCTTTACTTTGTTTTCTTCTTCTTCTTTCTACTTTACCTCTTTTTGTTTGATGAGCATGCAAGTGAATCCTGAGGCATCAGTATAACAATGTTGTGTGAGTGCCAACGATAATTCATGGTGATGTTCTCCTCCTCAAGACTCCGTATCATTTCATGCTTGTTCGTCTTGATGATGTAATGTGACTGGGGACTGAGCTCGATCCTATGGCTTATGCGTTGAACGCCTCCGAAGTAAGGTAGAACATGCAAGGGTTCCAGGTAAGTCATCAACTAAACTAGGTAAGTATTTCTTTAATCTTCTTTCTTTCCTTTTATTTCTTTAGTTTAAATCACCAACACCCACTTTTATCACTCCTTTTCTATTTCTTTGTAAATTATCATTCTCCATTTTTCTCCACCTTCTCCATCTATCGCTTTCTTTTTAACTTTAACCTAACTTTTTTTTAATTTTCATTCTTAAAACAAAGAAGAACCTTCGTTTTTCTTCACAAAGATTTCAATACAAACCTTGAACGCTTCTATCGCTAACCCTCCTTGTGGATCACGACCCGCATAGCCACTTGCTATTGCGGCATAATTGAGCACTTGAATATCTCTATTTTAAAGTTCTGAAATACTGTATTTTTGTGCAGGTTCAAGATCAATCAATTTTGGCGCCGTTGCCGGGGAAGGTAACGGTTTTTATTGAATTTTAGAACTAAAACGAATTTGTCTTCTCTATTGCAGGTTATAGGGCAGGAAAAGTAGGAAAAAAAGATTGCAGTAACATATAAGTGGTCTTGGGCCTCTGCTCTAGAAAGCAGAGACCAAGTACCCTCTGAATTATCGTGTTTGCTTGGCTCTAGCCGCGGTTCCTCGGTAAGGAAGAGTTCACTACTTACTGGATTTTTGCAGGGCTGCTTGCTTTGCAAAATTAGAGCTTCTGCAAACTTTATTTCTTGTATGATATCACCAGGAGCCTGTTAATAAACCAACAGTAATTGAAAAGTTTGAAAAATTGATTAGACGTTTGCATTTTAGGCACGTGTCTTGTCAATTCATTTACTTTACTATTGAAGAGTGCTAGAGTAAGGTACGTTCGCATTGCATTTAGAATAGGACTCATCTCTTGGTTGATTTACATCGCTTTGAGTGAATCTTGTTTGCATATCTTGTACACTTGCACAAACTGATCTTAAGGGCACCACCCCATAACAAGATAAGGTGGAGATTTAATCACCCTTCCTTGGCCCAAAAATTAGATTCCAAGCACTCACTAACCCAAGCCTAACTAAAAATGAGTAGACGTTGGCCCTAGGGACATCTCGGACTCAATTAGGAGATTATCCTAAGGGGGAAAGGTGTTAGAATTTGACTCCTGCCAAATCAGTGTCTAGGAAGGGGATTAAGGGCCGAAAGCCCGAAGGTTGGTGGTTACTTAATTAAGGAACGTCTTTGACGGAAAATCTCCCACCAATCTTGCACTGACCTCGCTGATTGGCTTGTGGTCAAAGTCTGCATGATACCTCCCGTGGATAGTCTAACCAGTTAGGAGTCGTCTAGGTCATAGGTCTGCCCTAACTTAGTTAGAATTTTTTCTTTTTTTGTTTGCTTATTTGTTTTTTTTTGTTTGTTTTTTATTGTGTGATATGGCTTATAACAACAATTTTTCCAATTTTAATGGTAATCCATATTACACACAAACTTCTTTTTCAGATATTACAAACCCGGCATATCATAACTTTGACCAACATAGTATGCCGGATTGGTCTTATCCGAATCAATATAACCCATGCCCCCAATCTTATAACCATAATTTCCATAATAATTTCAACTCTTCACAGAGTCAGTGGGGATTCACCTCCCCCGAGTCCAATTGTCAACCAATTTGTCCTCCTTATCCACCTAGTCCACAATATTTCCAAGATTCATACTCAGTTCCACCAGTCAAAAATAGAAAACCATCAATTTTGGAAATGTGTATGCGTGAGTCCAAATAAAAATCACAAAATCTGATGGACTCACAATTTCACCACCAATTCCAAGACAACACTTCATCTTTTCAACAAAATAATGAACCAATCAACTAGGAAAAGATGCTTGAAGCCATGACTCAGGCTCAAAACACTCGTAATCGTGATATAGATATGATAGTCCAGTCTCTACGTTCTCACCGTTTGACCAGTTCTGATGTCGCTAACTATTCTGTTAGAGCCGAAGAGTCATGTTGTTTGGAAATCAAGGTTCTGTTTCAGAACAATCATTTGAACTTGCCCAAACTCCAAATTTTGAAAAAAATATTGACAGTTTGGCAAGTTATTCCTTTCCTGAAATAGAACTTAAGAATGAATATGATCTTGAATCTCAACTTAGTGATTCAATTCTACTTCCTGATTCAATGATGACTCCGGTATCTTCACCTGATTTTAATCTTTTTTCCGAGTCAACATTGGATCCTGTGCCAATTCATCATGAAATTGAACCACCCATCTTTGATGATCATATTGAACTTGACTAATTTTACTCTTTTGAACATCCTATTGACAAATTGGCAAGTTCTCATTTTTATGACATTGAACTCAATGAGAAATGTGACCTAGATTCTCAAATCTGTGATCCAGTTCAAATTTCCAAATCAATATTGACTCCTGTTTTGTTACCCGACTTGAGTAATATTTTAGAGTCAGTTTTGAATCCCACACCTATCATTCTTGAACTTGAATCACCAATATTAAGTCACATTCCATTGTTGGAAAATACATGTGGACTTGAGTTTCAACTTCTTGACTTGGACACACTTCTTGAACCAATCTCGACTTCTGAACCTTTACTTGACTTAAGTCACCTTCCTGAGTCGGTATTAGTTCCTGTACTTCCTGAGTCCAAGTCAATCGTTCTATCTTTTGACACTCCATTTTGGGACAAGGCTGTTAACAAATTTGACTCCGAAATTAATTATGAAATTTGGAAATTAGATGGGGTTAAATTTTTAATAAAAATCCTTCATGGATACATCATTTTAATGGGTTATGATAGAGAGATTTCTGGTGGGTTCCTCCGAACTCCACGAAAAGTCGATTGGGCCGCATTTCGTGGACCAATCAGATCACTACGGAACCACCACCTTAAGGTAACATTTTCCTTCCCTTTCTTCTTTTTCATGCATCTATGCATTGATTCATACATTGAGGACAATGCATGAGATAGGTGTGGGGGAGGGTTCTAACATAACTTAGGTTTTTTTTTTTTAATATTTTTTTTTACTTTAAAAACTTTTTGAAAATAGAAACAATATTTTGACATATTTTTTTGTAAGAAATTAAGTCAATTTTAAGAAATAGGAAAATCAAAATTAGGATTTCTTAAATTTGGTCGAAATAAGATTATTTGTTTGATTTTTAGGGTTAGGAAGATAATTTGTCAAAGTAATTTAGTCTTGATCTTTACCTTAATGAAATATGCATACTTCATACACTTACACACTTAGGGTTCAAAAACAAAGATTCTTATGCCTTATATATAAAATAAAAAAAAGAAAAAAAATATCTATGAAAGATGAACAAATCTAATTATTTATTAGCTAGGTACTTTGGCCTAAGCAAGCCTTAATATTTATGTAAAAGATGATTAGATAAGTTTGAGAAAATATATATATATAAATCCTCTGATTAAGCTGGGTATTTGTGCCTAATAAAGCATAAGTATTCACGCCTAAAAGGGGTTCATATACTAAAATCCTTAGTTTTGTGGCCTTGTTTGCTCGAGTCCTTAAGTCCTTGGGTGTTTTCTCACCCGGTGCCCTAAGACCGTTTAGTTTGGGAGTCATCGATTAAAGGCTTGTTACATGGGCAGATTAGAAAGCCTAATAGGACTAAGGAACCATACCACAAAAAAATATATATATACATATAAATAAATAAGGCATAAGAGTAAGAGTTAATGAACCCTTAGTCAAAATTTTCACGGTCACAAGGTGCATATAACTTAGGGTAAAGTAATAGACTAAATGAGAAGTATAATTTGACTCCTTACTTTGATTGATAACAAATTTTGAATAGAGACTAAGTTTAGGAATGAAAAATTCAGTTTTCCTATAACATATAGATTACTTAAATCTTATAATTATATTTCAAATATTTTTTCTCTTTCAAAATGCATTTCGAAAATACTAACTCTTTATTTCTCTTTCTTTATGGATTTTGTGGGTGTAATCCACTGAAAACCCTCACGAGACAAAACTTGTCCTCTAGGGGAAACCTAGAGGTTTAACGGCTTGTTGCACATGCTCAGTGCAATCGCGTGACCTGCGAAAGTGGTCTAATAATCCTTAGTATAGTTTAGTTATTTTGCTCGAGCACGAGCAAAAGATAGGTATGGGGGTGTGATTGGTTACTAATATTGCACACTTAATATCATATTCTCCTACTTATTATAGAATAAACTCTACATTTTCCTAAATTAAATGTTTAATTTATTTGCAGGCCCATTCCTAAAGGAGAGTGAAGAGAAATGAGCCCAAAAGCCCACCAAATTCTGACTTAATTAAGAATAAATTTGAAATTAAGGAATCAGGGCAAAATCTTGGCATATCAGAGAGGCTGAAAACCGGTTGAGAAGAATCCTCCCTGAATCGATCGGTTAAAGCCAAGGATCAAAGGCCATTTCATCAAAATCTCAGACTTAAACTGCAAATTCAGCTGAAGATAAAGACAAGTCGAGAAGCCGGGGAGACCCACCAACAGGGTGTGGCCACTTGGCCATACCCTGGCCACGGAAACGCGGCTAAAGTCGCGTTTTTGCAGCTTGGTTAATGAGTTAGGGGGAGCGTTTGCTACCCCTATCTTCTCACACCTCTCCCCTCTGGGTTTTTGCCTATAAAAAGGCAGTATTTTCACTGAAAACAGGACGACCATGCAGAGATAGGAATTAGTCAGTTTTTCACTCTTTGTAGTATAGGTTTTCATTTTCTTTTATGTAATTTTAATTTGTATGTAAACATAGGTTAGATTGAGATTCATGTAAGTAAGAGAGAGAGGCTTATGTTGAGAGTGACACCGATATACCCTCCTCCTTTCTTCCATCGTTTCTACAAGCAATAAAAGGTAATTTCTTTATGTTCTTCTTTACTTTGTTTTCTACTTCTTCTTTCTACTTTACCTCTTTTGGTTTCGATGAGCATGCAAGTGAATCCTGAGGCATCATTATAACAATGTTGTGTGAGTGCAATTGATAATTCATGGTGATGTTCTCCTCCTCAAGACTCCATATCATTTCATGCTTATTCGTCTTGATGATGTAATGCGACTGGGGACTGAGCTTGATCCTATGGCTTATGCGTTGAACGCCTCCGAAGTAAGGTAGAACATGCAAGGGTTCCAGGTAAGTCATCAACCAAACTAGGTAAGTATTTCTTTAATCTTCTTTCTTTCCTTTTATTTCTTTAGTTTAAATCATCAACACCCACTCTTTTATCACTCCTTTTCTATTTCTTTGTAAATAATCATTCTCCATTTTTCTCCACCTTCTCCATCTATCGCTTTCTTTTTAACTTTAAACCTAACTTTTTTTTTATTTTCATTTCTTAAAACAAAGAAGAACCTTCGTTTTTCTTCACAAAGATTTCAATACAAACCTTGAACGCTTCTATCGCTAACCCTCCTTGTGGATCACGACCCGCATAGCTACTTACTATTGCGGCAGAATTGAGCACTTGCACATCTCTATTTTAAAGTTCTGAAATACTGTATTTTTGTGCAGGTTCAAGATCAATCAGTTAGTGCTGCAAAGATGCAAGGAGAAGAAGCTAACTCTAGACTAGGAGAAATATCACTTCATGGTGAAACAGGGGATTGTCTTAGGCCATGAGATTTTTAGGAGAGGTATTGAAGTGGACAAGGCTAAAGTAGAAGTGATTGCTAAGCTTCGACCACCCAAAAGCATCAAGGATATTAGATCCTTTCTAGGGCATACTGGGTTTCTACCGACGGTTCATTAAGGATTTTAGCAAAATCGCTAGGCCCTTAACCAACCTGCTTGCTAAGAACGTGTCCTTTGATTTTAATGATGAATGTTTTAAGTCATGGGGGAACCTTAAGCAAGAACTTATTTCCGCACCTATTATGTTTTCTCCTAACTAGGCCCAACCATTTGAAATCATGTGCGACGCCTCTAATTTCGCTATTAGCGCTGTTCTAGGACATCACATCGACAATAGATAGCACGTGATTTATTACTCAAGTAGGACCTTGAATGACGCCCAAAGAATTATACAACGACTGAGAAGGAATTCTTGGCTGTTATCTTTGCATTAGAGAAGTTTCGGCCCTACTTGTTAGGTTCGAAGACGCTGATTTTACGGCACTCAGCTCTGAAATACCTCATGACCAAGAAGGAAGCAAAAGCCCGATTGATTTGGTGGATCCTTTTGCTTTAAGAATTTGACCTAAAAATTGGGATAAACAAGGTATAGAAAATGTGATTGCAGATCATTTGACACGAATTCCGAACGCACCGATCATACAAGCTCCGATCAACGAGGATTTCCCAGACGAGCACATCTTGGTCATTCTTAAGGAACCCTGGTATGCGGACATTGTTAATTACTTGGCCACTGGACAATTACTCGCTGACTGGACAAAGCAAGACTAATATCCTTCTTTGCCCAAGTACGGTACTTCTTCTTGGAAGAACCGTATCTTTTGAAGTATTGTCCCGACCAAATTATTTGACGATGCATACCAGAAGAGGAACAGAGGAGTGTGCTCAGCTTTTGTCATGACAGTGCATGAGGAGGACACTTCGGTCCTCGCAAGACTGCAGAGAAGGTTCTACAACGTAGGTTTTACTGGCCCACTTTGTTCAAAGACTCATATCATTTTGCAAGTCATGCGCCAATTGTCAGAAAATTGGGAAAATTTCAAAAAGAGACATGATCCCCCTGAACCCGATCCTGGAAGTTAAAATTTTTGATGTTTGGGGTATTGACTTCATGGGACCATTCCCTAAGTCCTTGGCAACCAGTTCATTGATTGCTATCGATTACGTCTCTAAATGGGTAGAAGTTGTGCCTACAAAGACCAATGACAATAAGATGGTTATCAAATTTCTCAAAGAGAATATCTTCTCCCGGTTTGGCACCCCAGAGCGATAATTAGTGATAATGGATCACATTTCTGCAATAGAGTTTTGAAGCTCTGATGCGAAAATATTTCATCAATCACAAGTTATCTACTCCGTATCACCCCAGACGAATGGGCAGGTCGAAGTCACCAATCGACAAATCAAGCTCATTTTAGAAAAGACTATTAGACAAAACTGAAAGGATTGGTCGGTCAAACTCAACGATGCATTATGGGCTTATCGCACTGCTTTTAAGACAGTTCTAAGGATATCTCCTTACAGAATCATCTGCCAGTCATCTGCCAGTAGAATTAGAGCACCGTGCCCTCTGAGCCATTAAGCAGCTCAATTTTGATTTGAGTAAGGCCGGTGAGCTAAGAAAACTTCAGATCTCAGAATTAGAGGAGATACGAAATGAAGCATATGAGGATGCTCGGATTACTAAAAGAAGGACTAAACTTTTCATGATCAGATCATAAACTGGAAAAACTTTGCCCCGGGAGACAAGATTCTGCTGTATAACTCTAGGCTTCATATTTTCGCAGGGAAGCTGAAGACTCGTTGGTCTGGACCGTTCATTGTGCGCATCATTTTCCCATAGGGTGCTGTGCTTATTATAGACCCTAGGAATAACACGGAATTCAAAGTAAACGGGCAAAGACTGAAGCCCTTCTTGACCACTGAGCCTATGACTCCGGATGATAGTGTGCTGACTCTTTTTGCCCCGTCATACACCTAACCACCAAAAAAAAATATCTGCTTACCTTCTACATTTTTTGACATTTCTTTAGCCTATTCGCACTTGGCCGGCCCGAGTCCACGAAGACGGTGACATCATTTCTTCATCCTATTTATTGCCTTCGCATTTACATATACATTCATTGAGAATAATGCATAGGTGTGGGGGGTGCTAACACTTTTTCTTTTTCCTTTTATTCTTTCTTTTTCCTTATATTCTTTTCTTTAAAAAAAACTCCAGATTGAAAAGAAATTTGATACTCTTTATGAAAATACTAAAAGGTTGTAGGAATTAAGAGAACCTTATTAATGAATTTTTTTTTTGCCTAAATAAATAAGAAAGATTAGTTTGACTAAAAAGTTAGAAGGGATAAGGAAAATAACTCATACCTTTTATTTAGCCTTAGTAGAATATGCATAAACTACACACACATGCTTGGGATTTAGAGACACAACTCTGAAAAAAAAACGCTGGATAATTGTGTCTCAAGAAGCATGATTACTCACGCCAAAAAAAATAATCAGTATATAATATATAAGTAAATTTTGCTTTCGTGACCTACTCTACTTGCATATTTAACCCGAGGGGTGTTTTTCCACCTGGTACCTTAAAACCATCTGGTTTGGGAGTCAATGGTTTGGTATCTGTTACATGAGTGAAGTAGAAAGCCTAATGAAATAAAGAATAATAAATAATATTAATAAAATTAAATAATATTCAAAGTTGAGTTGAAAAATCCCAAGCACATCACACTTACACATTATGTATATCTATCTAAAGAAAAATAACAGAATGAGTTAGAAGTATAAGATCCTTTCTAAATTTAAAAAAAAAATCATAATTTCTTCTTTTATAAAGGCTAAAGTATAGAAGGACTTATGAGGGTTGAACCTAATTCTTGCATCATTCAGTCATTTTTATTTAGATAATTGAAAGTTCTTTTTCCTGAAGGAGATTGCTAACAGCTAAATATTTTTTTTTCACTTACTGGATTTTGTGGGTTCAGTCTGCTGAAAACCCTCAGGAGACAACACTCCTCCTCTAGGGAAAACCTAGAGATTTAAAGGATTGTTGCACATGCTCAGTGCAATCGCGTCACCTGCGAAAGTGGTGTAATAATTTCCTTATTTTCATTTTGCTTGGGATAAGCAAAAAGATAAGTGTGGGGGTGTGATTAGTCTCTAATTTTACATAATTTTCATCACATTCTCATATTTATTTGATGTAAAATTCTGCTAATAAAGCTTTGCTTGCTTGATCCTAGGTCCATGGTGTGCATATGAAGAAGAAGACTCTAAATCACCAATTAAGGGGTGATTAAAGGCCTACCAAGTAGCCAACTTTAGGAAAGAGATTTTGTCAGCAGGAGATCAAGTGGATAGGAGACAGTCAGGACAGCACGCTGCCCAAACACTAGCATGCGCGACCCTGACATGGCCGCGGAAATGTAGCCAGGGCCGCGTTTTCGCGGCCATACTGGCGCGCGCGCGCCTGGGCTTTGGGCCAGGGGTTCCCCCTCTAGCACCCTTTCCCCTGGTGCCTATAAATACCCCCAGGGGTCATCAGTTGGGAGATATCCAGAGAATAGAGTTGTATTTGTTACTTTGTTGTTAGGAATTGCACTTGTTATTTTTTCTTCTTCTAGTTTTATCTTTAGCCATTAGAGTGAAAGAGAGAGTGTATGTAAGTGTTGTATTTGAATGTGACAAGCTAATACAAGTACCTACTTCTCTTTCTTCCTTTCATTTACTTGTCTTTGCCATTCTCTTTTACTTCCTTGTTGTAGTGTAACTTCCCTTCTCTTCACTTCTTTTCTATTACTTTCTTGTAGTGTAACTCTCTTTCTTCTAGTTTTAGCTTTAGCTATTAGAGTGAAAGAGAGAGAGAGAGTGTGTAAGTGTTGTATTTGAAGGTGACAAGCTAATACAAGTAACTACTTCTCTTTCTTCTTTCCATTTACTTTTACTTCCTTGTTGCAGTGTAACTTCCCTTCTCTTCACTGCTTTTCTTTTACTTTCTTGTAGTGTAACTCTCTTTCTATTTACCCCTTTTCTTTTATTGTTTCTTTTACTACCATGTCTAACTAACTCCTCTATAGCATGGCTAACTAACTACTAACCCACTAATCTCAAACACTTGATTGATAAACCCAAATGAGTTAATAGTGTCAAACAAGCCTTGTGCAAACGAGAGCTATGACATCTTAAGACGAGGGTTCAAACTCTAACTTACCTACAAGTATTAACTTTCTTATATTTCATGCTTAATGAGTTTTTGATGATCTATGGGTTTTGTGCTTTACTTGTTGATGTAAGTTATAGATTTATCTTTTAACTTTGCCGATACCATTAGTGCACATGTGTCTTCCATATTCTCGTCTTCTATTGGATCTTCATAAGGAATGTCCAAGTTTTTGCCGTGTAAAGCTAAGTTAAAGAAAGGACTTTCATTCGTTCCCAATGTGAATAGTTCCTATGCATAAAGATTTTATTTACCTATGATCCATCGTGAGGCTATATCTTCAAGAAGTTCGGGATTAGTGGGAGCACTTAGTAGAAAGTTAGCCATGCATTCTTACCATTAAGAAAATTCAACTTTATAAACCACCAAATCATTTTCAAACAATTCTTGAAACTTTGTTTCTTTTCATTTTTCAATTCTTTATTTAAAACAAAGAATTTTCTCGTTTCTTGAACAAAGAAGCCGCATCAAGCTTCCATCGCTCTCCCTCCTTGTGGATACGACCCGTATAGCCACCTCACAACTATGGAAGAATCGGAAAAGTAGCTCTTTACTTATTCTTGTACTTGCTTTTTGCCGATCAATGTCCAACCATTGCATGAACCATAAGACAGACCACCATAAATAGGGCATTACTTGATTTGGGAGCAAGTATCAACTTGCTTCCCTTTTCTGTGTATCAACAGTTCAGGTTAGGCAATTTTCATCCAACATGAGTAACAATTCAATTAGCTGGCTGAACAGTGAAGGTCCCCAAGGGAAAAATAACTGATGTTCTCATTTGATTTGAGGAGTTTATCTACCCTATGGACTTCATCGTTTGGAAACACAACGTGTTCTGAATCTAGACTCCAAACTCAGGTCATTCTAGGATGACCATTCCTTGTTATAGCAAATGTAATAATAAACTATAGGAAGGTTTAATGCATTTAATATTTGAAAACATGACCAAAGAGGAAAATATTTTTCAGCTGGGAAAACAACCTCGGGACTTTGAAGACCAAACTTTTGAAGTGAATTTGATAGAAGGCTTAACAAGTGAGCAAAAGGAGGAACTGGAATATGAACCTGAATATGAGTTTGAATTGGAGTCGGATGACTTCAATATTGATCAAATTGTAGATTCTGTGGTAGAATGGGCCACAGCCACAACTCTAACTTTTTGAGTCTTGAACCACTAGATTTACCTCCAACTAAATAAAATTCTTCCTCTGAATTGAAAGCACTTCCCGATCACCTTAAGTACGTGTACCTGGGAAAGAAGGAAGCTCTTCCGGTGATCATCGCTTCTCACTTAACTAAGAAACAAGAAGAGAATCTTCTTGTCGTGTTAAGGGACAATAAAGAAGCCATTAGATGGATAATGACTGACATCAAAGGACCGAACCCATCAATTATTCAACACCGCATCCATTTGATTAAAGAGGCCAAACCAAAAATATGATCCACAGCGTTGACTGAACCCAATAATGCAAGAAGCCATTCGAGTAAAAATACTCAAGTTATTAGAAAATGGGATAGTCTATCACATATCTGATAGTCAGTGGGTTAGCTCGGTCCATGCTGTGCCCAAAAAGGCTCATTTTATAGTGGTGGAAAATGAGAAAAAGAACTAGTGCAAACATGTCTTCCCACAAAGATTCGAGTTTGTATTGATTATCGCAAATTGAACTCTGCCACTTGTAAAGACCACTTCTTTCTTCCATTCATTAATCAAATGTTGGAAAGACTGGTTAGGCATGCATACTATTGTTTTCTGGATGGATATTCTGGGTATAACCAAATCCCGATTGCCTCTAAAGATCAAGAAAAAATTACGTTCACCTATCTATTTGGGACGTTTGCATACCGTAGGATGCCATTTGGATTGTGCAACACCTCAGCAACATTTCAACGTTGCATGTTAGCTTGTTCTCAGAAATGGTTAAACATTTTCTGAAAATATTCTTGGACGATTTCTCACTTCATGGAGATTCTTTTGACTAGTGCTTGCATCATCTAAAATTAGTCCTTAAACGATACATGGAGAAAAACCTAACACTAAATTGGGAAAAGTGTCATTTTATGGTCAAAAAGAGAATTGTTCTAGGGCACGAAGTTTCAAGCCAAGGAATTGAGATTGATAAGGCAAAAATTGAAGTGATTGCCAAACTTTCTGAGCCAAAATGCATAAAAGACATCAGGTTTTTTCTAGGACATGTCAAATTCTATAGAAGATTCATCAAAGAGCTTAACAAGATTGCTAAATTGTTGACGAATCTGTTAGCAAAGAATGTGCCCTTCTATTTTGACACTGGATGATTAAAACCATGGGAGAGATTAAAACAAGAACTTGCCTCTGCTCCAATCATTTCGGCACTGATTGGACAAAACCATTTGAAATCATGTGTGATGCCTCTGATTTTGCTATCGGCTCTATTTTAGGACAACACATTGATAATAGGCAGCGAGTGATTTATTATGCAAGCAGAACATTGAATGACGCACAACTCAACTATACAACGGTGAAAAAAGAGCTTTTAGCGGTAGTTTTTGCATTGAAAAAATTAAGACAATACCTATTCGGATCCAGAATAACTGTGTTCACGAATCATTCAGCGCTAAGGTACCTGATGGCAAAGAAGGATGATAAAGTAAGACTCATTCGTTGGATAAGGATTTTGCAAGAGTTTGACTTCGAAATAAAAGATAAGAAAGGCATGGAAAATGTTGTGGCAGATCATCTGTCTCGTATCACGAATGCACCTGTTGAAACAACATCAGTAAATGAAGATTTTCCTAATGAGCACATCCTAGCTATATATCACAAGCCTTGGTATACAGATATTGTGAACTATCTAGCTACCGGACAAATACCTTCTGAATGGCCAAGTCAGGATAGACATCGATTCTTCGCTCAGGTATGACTTTTCTTGTGGGAAGAACCATACCTCTTCAAATACTGTCCTGATCAAATCATAAGACAGTGTCTTCCTGAAGATGAACATAGGAGTGTGCTGGCATTTATCTCGAGTTTGCGTGCGGTGGACACTTTGGTTCACACAAGACTGCTGAAGAAGTCTTGCAGAGTGGGTTCTACTGGCCCACTCTTTTCAAAAACTCTTCCAAATTTTGCAAGCTGTGCAAAAATTGCCAATTGACAGGGAAAATTTTGAGAAGAGACGTGATGCCCTTAAACCCCATACTAGAAGTCGGGATTTTTGATGTTTGGGGCATCAATTTCATGGGGCTATTTCTCTTTTCCTTTGGCAATAAGTACATTTTGGTTGCAGTTGATTATGTGTTAAAATGGGTAGAAGCGGTGCCAACTAGGACAAATGACAACAAGGTTGTTGTTAAAATTCTAAATGAGAATGTATCTCCCGCTTTGGTGCCATCCATGCGATAATAAGTGATAACGGGTCGCACTTTTCCAACATAGCTTTTGAAGCCCTAGTCCAGAAGTATTCCATAACACATAAATTATCCATGACGTATCATCCTCAAACTAACGGGCAGGTTGAGGTAACAAATAGACAAATTAAACTTATACTGAAACAACTGTAGGACAAAACCATAAGGATTGGTCTATAAAGCTCATAGATGCACTATGGGCTTATCAAACTGCCTATAAGACTGTCCTCGGTATATCCCCGTATCGAGTAGTATTTGAGAAACCCTGCCATTAGCCGGTTGAACTAGATCACTGTGCTTTATGGGCAATCACGCAACTGAACTTTGATTTAAATAAAGACGGTGCTTTACGAAAACTGCAGACTTCTGAGTTAGAGGAGGTATGAAATGAAGCATATAATAATACTAGAATCACCAAAAGCAGAACCAAAATTTTTCATGACCTTTCATACACCAAAAAATTTTTGTCTCAGGATAAAAAGTTCTGCTTTACAATTCTAGGCTTCAACTCTTTGTAGGCAAATTGAAAACCCGATGGTTGATTAGTCTCTAACTTTGCATAATTTGTATCACATCTTCACATTGATTTCATATTAAATTTTGCTAATAAAGCTTTGCTTGCTTGATTCTAGGTCCATGGTGTGCAATGAAGAAGAAGACCCTAAATCACCATTTAATTGGTGATTAAAGGCCTATTAAAGATAGCCATTGACCTAGAGGAGCTGATTCATCAAAACCAGGGGTTGCAAAACCAAAACCGGGCACAGGGCCTGACAGGGGACAGACAGGACCACGCGCGGCTCGAAGCGCCGCGCGCGCAGCCCTAGTAGGGCCGCAGCCCCGGCCGCGTTTTGGACCAGGGCCTGTCCCCTGGCCCCCCTCTTCCCTGGTGGCTATAAATACCCCCTGGGTTCCAAAGAAAGGAGATATGCAAGGTTTAGGGTAGTTCTCATTTTTCATTTTATAGTTTAGGGTAGTTTAGTGTAGTTTTTCTTCTTCTTCCTCCCTTGTATTTTTCATTTATTTTAGATCTTGTAATAGGGAGAGAGAGTGGTACATGCTTGGAATGCAAGAGTGTTTGTAATAGAAGGTGACAATCTATGAAAGGTGCTCTCTTTACCTCTCTATGTTTTTTTCTCTCTAATTTCTTTTACATGTTTAGCTAAACTTTTCTCTCATGGCAACTAACTACTAACCACCAACTAATCTAACTTCTTATTTGATAATCCACATGAATCTAATAGCCTCGTTTTGGCCTTGCTCTTGCAAGAGCCATTGATGGCTCATGATGATGGATCTAACTCTAACTTCCTAACCACTAACAAGCTAACATTACTTTACTCCATGCTTACTTTTAGTTTTGATGGTTTAAGTGTAGCTTGAACTTGTTTTGTTGTGTTGGGTTGTGATGAGTTACATATGGGTCATGCTTTGAATCGCTCTTGAACCAAGGACTAGTGATGGCCAATGATACATGTGAGGCAACTATCACTAAGAGATTAGCATGTTGGTGGTGCCATTAGTAGTTAGTAGCCATGAGTTTTCTTTCTTTTTCACTTTATTTTAGATATAAAAACAAAACTACAAAAATCATTCTTTTCTATGTTTTCCACTTCTTTGTGTTTCACCGTACTTCTCTTTTCATTCTTTACTTTCTTTTCTTTTCATT
Source organism: Agave tequilana (assembly GCA_038442645.1). Classification (NCBI taxonomy): domain Eukaryota; kingdom Viridiplantae; phylum Streptophyta; class Magnoliopsida; order Asparagales; family Asparagaceae; genus Agave; species Agave tequilana. Next base: position 62,065 of record JAVJIF010011472.1, read on the forward strand.
CTTTAAAACTTTGAAGAACATTTTAACAAACATGTGAATCAACCGGTAATGCTTCTATCGCCTCTCATCCTTGTGGATTCGACTCGTTTTAGCCTCTATGCTATAACGGAAGTATCGAGGAAGCCAAAGCACACATACTTTAAATCTTCATTTCAAAACATACACTTTTAGTGCGCGATTTTCCCCCGATCAAATTTTGGCGCCGTTGCCGGGGATGGGAACGGTTTAATTGCACAAGTTTGTTAACTTTTCTTCTTTGTTTATTGGTGTGCAGGTTAAATTTTAGCATTGCAGAAGTGCACACTTGCTCAAGTGTGGTCGGGTAACTTCTTGTACATTCATATACTCTGCTGCTAATTTTTGTTGTGCACTGTAAATAAATTTAAGAAGTAAAATACAGAAATTGGATGCTTTAAAATGGTTTAGACATTTGCATTTAGGTACATGTCAATTTTCATTCCAATATACTGTATTTTATTCTTGTGTTGTTATGATACTTATAGGAGGTGTACATATTGTATTGCATATAGTTATGACAAACACTTCAGTGATTTACTCACTTTTTTGTGTTCATCTTATCTATATTGCATACTTGCACAAATTTAACTTAAGGGCAAAACCCAAAACAACATAAGGTGGGGAAGTCATTACCCTCCCTTAGCCCAAAAATCACCTCCCCACTCACACAACCCAAGCCTTAATAAAATTTGCTAGACGTTGGCCCCTTGGGACATCTCGGACTCATTTGGGAGATTGACCTAAGGGGAAAATTGTTAGAATTTGACTCTTACTAAATCGGTGTCTAAGGTTGGGGATTGAGAGGCGAAACCTCGAAGAACAGTGGTTTGGCATAATTAGGCCCGTTGCTCCAGCACGGACACCTCCTACTGATCTTGCCCCTACCTGGCCGATTAACTCATGGTCAGCTTCCAACAATAAACCCCCCATGGACAGTCTAACTAGTTAGGAGTCGTCTAGGTCTAAGTCAACCCTAGCATAGGCTTGTTTTCTTTTTCTTTTTCTTTCTTTGTTTGTTTGTTTGTTTATTTTCTTTTTCTTTTGTATATTGTGAAATGAATTTTAACAACAATAATTCTTTCAATCAAAATATGAATCCATATTTCACTCTGACCTCATTTGACTCGGATAACTCCAACCAGGCTATGTATAACATGAACCAACAATATATGTCGAGTTGGGATTATCCGACTCAATATGACCCATATCTCCAATCCTATAACCAAGATTTTCAAAATAATTTCTACTCTTCACAGAGTCCATGGGGATTCAACTCCCCCGAGTCAAACTTTCAACCGCCTTGTCCCCAATTTTCACAAAGTTCATTCCCGATTTTGGTTCATATACTCCTTTTCCTGTTCCAACAATCGAAGAAAAATCTGATTAGGAAAGGAGTATAGAAGATTTCTTATAACAAATGCAAAATTTGCTCAATTCACAATCCTTCCCGCATCAAACTCCACATACTCCTTTTCTAGAGCATCCAATTGAAGAAGAATCTGAGCTAGAAAAGCGTTTGGAAGTCTTTTGTAATAAAATGCAAAACATGTTGGACTCCTCATATCAACCAAATTTTCAAGAGTCCTACTCATCTTTTTCAGTCTCACATATGCAAAATGAACAACCATCAATACTGGACTTGAGTATGAAACCCTTGCGTGAGTCCGAGCAGCAATCAAAAAATCCGATGGACTCACAATTTCACCATAATTTTCAAAATCGACATCCATACTCATATTATCAAGAAGAATCAATTGCCAAGAGTATAGATGACATGATTCCAAATCTAAATTCTGTTATCCAACCTATCAGTAGGTTAGACTCAATTATGAGCAATTTGATCAATGAGAGCGAGGAAAATCTTTCTTGTCAACCGTTAACCAAACCTTATATCCCTAACTCTACCGATTGGACCCAAGAATCATGTTCTTTTAGAAACCACAATTCAATTTCAGAACACACATTTGAACTTGACCAATCTCCAAGTTATGAAAGTCGCCTGGATATTTTGGCAAGTTATCCCCTTCCTGAAATTGAAATTGAACCTGAATGTGATCCCGAACCTCATGTTAGTAATTCCATTTCACTTTTTGATTCAATAATGACCCCGGTATCCTTACCAGAGTTTTTCTCTTTTCTGGAGTCAACATTGAATCCTGTACCCATACACCGTGAAATAGAATCACCAATATCTTATGATCAGACTTCATTAATGGGGACAGTGTGTGAACGTCAATTCTTTGATTTGGACTCTATTTTTGAACCAATTTCGACTCTCATTGTTGACTCTCGACTTGATCTGAGTCAACTTCGTGAGTCGGTATCAGTTTTTGTTCTTATTCCATTTGAGTCCAAATCACTCATCTCTCAAAATCACATTTCATTGTTGGACAAGACTGTTGAAGAAAATGACTCAGTAATTATTTTTGAAAATTGGCCATTAGATGGGGATAAACTTTTCATTAATACCATTCAATCAATCATCTTTTTATTGGGTCATATTAAAGAGGTTATTGGTGGGTTCCTGCACAATCTACGCTATTTTGATTGGGTAGCAATGCTTGGCCCAATCAGACCACCACCGGAGCCACCCCCTTGAGGTAATCTTCCTTCCCTCTCCATTTGCTTCATGTATTTACACATTCACGATGCATTGAGGACCATGCATGAGATAAGTGTGGGGGAGGGTTTACTAACGTAGTTAGTTTTATATTTTCTTTCTTTTACACTTCTTTTTAAATAAAAAAACTTTTATATAAAAACTTTTCTTTTCTCTTTACAAAACTTTTTGAAACAAGAGAAATAGTTTTGATTTATTTTTAAGAAAATTAAGATTATCTTAGGAATTAGGAAGACCTCAAATTATGAAATTTTAAACTGAGTCAAAATAATAGATCTTGTCTAAATTATAGGATAAGAAATTATAGGATAAGAAAGTAAGATTGAAAAAAAAATTTTGATCTTAAATTTTTTGCCTTAGATTTATGCACTCCACACTTACACAATTTTTGGGATTGAAACAAAGACTGAAAATGCCATAAAAAATATATATTAAAAAAATTATGTAAATAAAAATCACTTATTGAAGTTGGGTAATTATGCCTCAGAAAGCATGATTATTCATACCTAAAACGGTGAACAAAAACAAAATAATCCCCTTTAGTTTTGTGGCCTTATTTACTCGAGTCCTTAAGTTCGAGGGATATTTTCTCATCTGGTACCCTAAGACCATCTGGTTTGGGAGTCACCGGCTAAAGGCTCACTACCCTGGTAAATAAGAAAGCCTAAGAAAACTAAGGGAAGAAAAAAGAAAAAATAAAAAAATAAAAAAAAATAATATATAAATGGCATGAAAGTTTGAGTCGATATCCCAAAAATCTTCACAGTTCACAAAGTGTATATTTTCCTAAGAGTTTTATGAAAGATCAAAGAGTCAATTCAATTTTAAATTCTTACATTTAATTTATAACAAGATTTTTTGCATTTTGACTTAGTTTAAGAAAGAACAATTTCTGGTTAACCTATGACCTTAGATCACTTATATTTTCGCAAAACTATTTCAACACTTTTCTCTATTTCAAAATGTGTTTCCAAAATACTAACATTTGATTTCTTTCTTTATGGATTTTGAGGGTGTAATCCGCTGAAAACCCTCAGGAGACAAAACTCCTCCTCTAGGGGAAACTTAGAGGTTTAACGGCTTGTTGCACATGCTCAGTGCAATCGCGTCAACTGCGAAAGTGGTATAATAATTCCTTATTTTTTTTTTTTGCTCGGGACGAGGAAAAGATAAGTGTGGGGGTGTGATTAGTTTCTAATTTTGCATAATTTGTATCACATCTTCACATTGATTTCATATTAAATTTTGCTAATAAATCTTTGCTTGCTTGATTCTAGGTCCATGGCGTGCAATGAAGAAGAAGACCCTAAATCACCATTTAATTGGTGATTAAAGGCCTATTAAAGATAGCCATTGACCTAGAGGAGCTGATTCATCAAAACTAGGGGCTGCAAAACCAAAACCGGGCACAGGGCCTGACAGGGGACAGACGGGACCGCGCGCGGTTCGAAGTGCCGCACGCGCGGCCCTAGTAGGGCCGCGGCCCCGGCCGCGTTTTGGGCCAGGGCCTGTCCCCTGGCCCCCTCTTCCCTGGTGGCTATAAATACCCCCCTGGGTTCCAAAGAAAGGAGATATGCAAGGTTTAGGGTAGTTCTCATTTTCCATTTTGAAGTTTAGGGTAGTTTAGTATAGTTTTTCTTCTTCTTCCTCCCTTGTATTTTTCATTTATTTTAGATCTTGTAATAGGAAGAGAGAATGGTACATGCTTGGAATGCAAGAGTGCTTGTAATAGAAGGTGACAATCTATGAAAGGTGCTCTCTTTACCTCTCTATATTTTCTTCTCTCTAATCTCTTTTACATGTTTAGCTAAACTTTTCTCTCATGGGTAACTAACTACTAACCACCAACTAATCTAACTTCTTATTTGATAATCCACATGAATCTAATAGCCTCGTTTTGGCCTTGCTCTTGCAAGAGCCATTGATGGCTCATGATGATGGATCTAACTCTAACTTCCTAACCACTAACAAGCTAACATTACTTTACTCCATACTTACTTTTAGTTTTGATGGTTTAAGTGTAGCTTGAACTTGTTTTGTTGTGTTGGGTTGTGATGAGTTACATATGGGTCATGCTTTGAATCGCTTTTAAACCAAGGACTAGTGATGGCCAATGACACATGTGAGGCAACTATCACTAAGAGGTTAGCATGTTGGTGGAGCCATTAGTAGTTAGTAGCCATGAGTTTTCTTTCCTTTTCACTTTATTTTAGATATAAAAACAAAACTACAAAAACCATTCTTTTTTATGTTTCCCACTTCTTTATGTTTCACCGTACTTCTCTTTTCATTCTTTGCTTTCTTTTCTTTTCATTCTTTAAAACTTTGAAGAACGTTTTAACAAACACGTTAATCAACCGGTAAAGCTTCTATCGCCTCCCGTCCTTATGGATTCGACTCGTTTTAGCCTCTATGCTATAACGGAAGTATCAAGGAAGCCAAAGCACACACACTTTAAATCTTCATTTCAAAACATACACTTTTAGTGCGCGGTGTTCCCCCGATCAATGGTCAAGACCCTTCACGGTGCAAACTATATTTCCACACGGTGTAGTAAAAATTTCTGATCCTAAGAACAACAAAATTTTCAAGGTCAACATATAAAGACATAAGCCGTTCTTGGCCACCGATCTTGAGTTGAATATGGATAAGGTTATGGGTCTTTATGACCCATTTTACAACTAACTCAGGAGTGCATAATGTTTTTCTCCCTCCGTGGTATATAGACAAATCATTCAGGGGAGAAAAATGATAAAAATAAAAATTAAAAAATTAATTACAACAATTAGAACTTTTTCTTGTGTATATAGGTTTCCCCCCTTATATTAAAAAAACCCAATTCTAGGTTAGGAATTTCTCCTATACCTAGGGTTAAAAAATGAAACTAACACTTCCCTTCCCCTATATAAATCCTTTCTTCCTCTTTCCCGTGCCCCAACTCCGGGCCTAACCCTAGATCTGAGGAGAGAAGTTGAGAGCGCCGCATTCTCCCAAAACCCAACCTCCAGCCTCCTCCAATCTGCCACAGAAACCCTCAGAAAGCCGCGGATTCGCGGCCCTTTTGTCGTCTCCAAAATGTCGCCAAATTTTCTCGCGATCGATTTTTTTGTGTAGATCTCAGATCTACTAGTCGATCTTTGCTGTTCTTGCTTAGATTGCTTAGAGCAGTCCGTACTTCATTTTTCCCCACGAATTCTGGTGAGGCTTGCATTCTCTAATCTTTTCTTCCACAAATTTTAATTTTCAGATCCATGACACCATCTATTTTTGCTGAAAAGGAATTTTTTAGGATCTTGTCTATTACAAATGGATATGGCCATGTATTTTTAGATAGGATTAGAGATCGAAATTGGTATGGCCTTGTATATGATAATTCTGAGTTTGATGCATACTATTGTCCTGAACTTGTCAAGAAATTCTACCATGCATTAACACTGCCACTATATTGATCTTGACCATCACCAATTTACTGTGCACTTTGACACTGGGGACATCATGGTTATAATTGACATGATTGAGGACTACGCACAAGTCCCCAGTTCACCACAACACAACGAACCCCTTCCCCTTATTGAGTACATGACAATCATAGGTGCTCGGTGTATGGAGTATGACTGTGGGCTCAAGATAAGCACAACTTTTCGCAATGTCCATTGTGTTGGAAGATGGATCCAATGCAGTATATTAGGCCTTGACCCCACTACATCTTTCGATAGGCTTGTGTTGCAAAATTATCCACAACCTGATGACTAGGCAGCACACAGTCTGCCTAAACTTGGTCATTTTCCATAGTCTGGTTACCAACTCCTAACGTACTCGTGGCGCAAAGTACTCTCATCTAGTATTGGTCACCCTCTTGTGTAGAAACTTTCACCCAGATGCGGTATTTCCTACATATGACCGAGTCTTTGTGGCCCCTGAGAGATTTACGAGTACGTATAATAGTTGCCTCTATGTGGTTTGGATACATACTGCCAGAGAATATCCCAGCTGAGTCCACTTCTGAGGAACAGTTAGAGGAGGATGAGCCTGAGTTTTGGCATTAGCCACCACCCACTAATTCACGTGCCTTCATGTCTTCCATTTGAAAAGGCATGAAGAAGATATTCAAGGGACAAACTCGGTTCCGACGACCGATGGAGGAGCAGTCTACGCGTTTAGAGCGCATTGAGGAGGGACTGCTACGTTCACAATCGTTTGGTCCGAGCACTTTGTCCGGTCCGAGCTGTCGACGAGGGTGACATCTTTTCACTGCTCTTAGTTCATGCATTCATATCATGCTATAAATATTGAGGACAATGCATGAGATAGGTATGAGGGATGGTACTAACATAGGATTTTCTCTTTATTATTTTTAGGATTTTTCCCTTTTGGATATTTTCTAGATTTTCTTTTCTTTTTATGTTTAGTTTTTTTCCTAGGTTTTCTCTTTCTTTTAGGATATTTTCTTTAGATTTTTCTAGATTTTCTTTTACAAAACTTAAAAAAAAGAGCTTTTGATCCATTTTTTAAGAAAACTAAATTGATCTTAGGAATAAAGAAGACTTTAAACTAGGATTTATTAAATTTTGTTAAAATAAGAGGAATCGTTGAATTTTCAGTTTAAGAAAGAAAGATTAGAAAGATAATTGGATCTTGAATTTTTCCTTAGAATTATATAAATATATATATACTGAGAGATTAAAACAAAAACTTAAATATCCTTATAAAAAAATATAAAAATAAATAAAAATTAAAAATTAAAAAAGTAAAAAAATTTGTGTATGTAAATAAATAAAATAAAATATTTGACCACTAATTAAGCTGGTTATTGTGCCTTAGGAAGTATGATTAGTCACGCCTAACGGTGGTAAAAAATAAACACTTTAGTTTCGTGGTCTTGTTCACTTGAGTGCTTGGACCCGAGGGATATATTCTCATCTAGCGCCCTAAGACCGACTGATCTGGGAGTCATAGGCTCAAGACTTGTTACACAAGTGGACTTGAAAACCTAATGAAACTAAAGGAAAAATGAAAAAGAAAAGAAAAAGAAAAAATTTGTGTGTGTGTGTATAAAGGTATCATAAGTCCAAGTTAAAATTCTTCATATATATAAGTGTATACTTTCTAGGTTTAATAAAAGATCAAATAATCAATCTAATCCCGATCCCTTAACCCTAATTGATAATAATTCCTTGCATGGAGACTTGAATTAAGAACGAATAGTTAAAGGTTAACCTAAAACCATAGATCACTTAATTTGCAAGAATGGATCATAAAATTTTCTCTTTTTCAAAAAGAATTTTCAAAACACTAATATTTATTTTTCTTTTTTGGATTTTGTGGGTGTAATCCACTAAAAACTCTCAGGAGACAACACTCCTCCTCTAGGGGAAACCTAGAGGTTTAACGGCTTGTTGCACACGCTCAGTGTAATCATGTCACCTATAAAGTGGTGTAATAAATCTCTACTTTAGGATTTCTTCTTTTCTTATTTTGCTCAGGGACGAGCAAAAGCTAAGTATGAGGGTGTGATTAGTATTCATTTTTGCATTATTTACATCACATTTTCTCATTTATTTGTTAATAAAATGCTGGTTTCCAATGTATTTTTTTCTTATTTTTTAGGATCACAATTCAATGGAGAAGAAGGCGCAAAATCCTAATTTAATTGGGATCTAATGAGGATTATTTGAAGCCCAATCCATGAAGCCCAGATCTATAACAAACTACAGGATATTCGGGGAGAACAAGAAGCTTCTAAAGGACACCTAGACAGAGCCAGGCTGTCAGAGTAGACGCTCGTGTAACGGCTGAGATTCTGTCGCAAAAACACGATTTTTCGCGTTTTCGCGATAATTCCCTAGCCGTTGATGCATCGCTTTCCTCTACGATTGTGATTGATTAGATCTAAGGTTTTGAGGCTATAAATACCCCTCTGGTTCTGCGAGAGGGGGAGTTACAGAGTTAGAGAAGATTTTTAGAAATTTCTTTAGGATTTTATTTAGAATTCTTGTGTAATTTTCTTTTCTCTTTATTAGTCCACAAAATAGAGAGAGAGAGAGAGAGTGAGAGTTCTATTATTGACCAGTGATAATCAATACAAGCTTCTTCTTCTTCCTCCTCTAATTTTCTTGTTGTTTTTACAAGCTTTCTTTTTTCTTTGCAACTAGTAATGACGTTCATTTCCTTGCATTTCAATTCCATGTCTGGCTAACTTCTCCATTGTCATGGTTAACTAACTACTAATTCACTAATATCTAACTATTTGATTGATAACCCACATGAATTAGTAAGCCTCACAAAGAGCCTTGTGCAAGTAAGAGTTATGGATGGCTGACGATGAAGGGTTCTAACTCTAACACACTAACAAGCAAGCTAATTCTCATATTTCATACTTTATTATGTGTTCTATATAATCTATTGATGTACTAACCTTGTTTTGTTTGGTAAGTTAGAGATCGATCGTGCACTAATAGTTAACCCCATTCTCGCCTTAAAATGTATCTTGATGGGGTGACCTTCGAGTTTTTGCCGTGTAACGTAAGGTGATAGGTGAAGAACTTGCATGCGTTATTCACATGATAAGTTCTTATAGCAGAAGAATGGTGAAGGTCAAGGATCCATTGTGAGGCTTTATCATCAAGAAAGTTAGTAGTTAGTGGGATCCATTTGTAGGAGCTTAGCCATGCACTTGTACATCTCAAATGAAAAATCAACTTTTTCCTCTTTCAAACTTTGCTTTCTAAAGTTCTTTTCTTCAAAGCTTTTTTTTTTAAAACTTGTTTCCTTTTTAAATTTTTTCTTAAGCAAAACTTCTTTTGTTTTTGAAGTTTTTTCAAGACTATTTTCTTTTTCTTTTTCATAACTTGTTTTCTACCACTTCATATCTACTTCCTTCGCATTTTGTTTTCACTTTACATTTCTATAAACCAACCATTTGCTTTGTTTTCACATACCATCAACACAATTCTTCTCTTCTACTTTTTCATTCTTTTTGAAACAAAGAAGGAACTTTAAGTAAAACAAGAAAACCTAGCACAAAACTTCCATCGCTCTCCCTCCTTGTGGACACGACTCGTTTAGCTTCTTAGCTATAAAGGTAGTTTCGAGGGAACAATAGCATCTTTTCAAGAACATAACTTATACTCGATCTCACCTATTTTTGTGCACTATTTCCTTCTGATCAGTCATTGACTCCCAAACAAGATGGTCTTAGGGCATGGGGTGAGAAAACACCCCAATGATTTAAGGATTCGAACATATAAAGCAACAAAACTAAGGATTTTATTAATTTTATGAACTACTTTTAGGAGTGAATACTTATGCTTTATTAGGCACAAACACCCAACTTAATAAGAGGATTTTTGGTGTATATATATTTTTCTTTTTTTTTCATTTTTTAAATAAAGCATAAGAATCTTTGTTTTTGAACCCTAAGTATGTAAGTGTATAAAATATGCATATTTAATCAAGGTAAAAATCAAGACTAAATTACTTTTTCAATTTTTCTCCTAACCCTAGAAATTAACAAATAATCGTATTTTGATTAAGTATAAGAAATTATAGTTACGATTCTCCTATTCCTTAAAATTAACTTAATTTCTTAAATAAAAGATCAAAATATTGTTTCTCTTTTCAAAAAGTTTTTTAAAAACAAAGAAAATGTTATACATATAATATTTTATAAATTAAAAGAAAATCTATGTTATGTAAGAACCCTCCCCATACCTCTCTCATGCATTATTCTCAATATATAAACGAATGCATATATTCATGAAAAAGAAGAGAGGAAAGGAAAAATGTTACCTCAAGGTGGTGGTTCCGGTGGTGGTCGGATTGGGTCAAGCGTTGCTGCCTAATCAAGATAATGTGGTGATTCACGGAACCTACTTTTTATGACCTCTTTTCTATTTTACATATTTACAATCTCTAATATGAATAGGATCATGCAAGATCCTATCATGAAAATTATTCCCTTTATGTGACCAATCTTGAAATATCATTTCGAAGTCATTATGGTCTATACCTTGGTCCAACAATAGAATGTGACTTTGTAGAATGGATGATTAGGGCTCTGAGATAAAATGAATGGGAATCAACACTAACTCGTGTATTTTAACTCAAATCAAGTTTAGTTTCAAGAGTCGGTTTCAGTTTAAGAGTTGAGTCCAAATCTAGGAATTGAATTTCTCATTCTTTTCCCTTCAATGGAATGTGACTATCAAAAATAGATGGTTCAATTTCAAGATCTATGGGTACATAAATCAATGTTGGCTCGGTAATTGGGTCCAAATCGGGTTAGGATATCAGAGTCAACATAGATTCAAAAAGTGGAAATGAATTACAAAGTTAGGGATCAGGGTCACATTCATAATCAAGTTCAATTTCTTTAAAGTGAAAACTTGCCAATTTGTCCAAAGTTTGAGATTAGTCAAGTTCAAAATGTTGTGGTGGAATTGAATCTTGGTTAAAGTTTCCAAAACAACATGATTCTTGGTTCTAATCAATATTGTTAGGGGAATCGAGAATGGTCAATAATGTGTTAGGCAAAGTTTTCTTATTCCTATCATTAATTTTTAACCAAATGACTCATTTTGCTTTTACCCTATCAATAAATTGGAGACTTTGGGATTGAATACAATTATTTTGGGAGTGAATCATGCATTCTATACTCTTTTCTAAGTCAATAGGTTCTTCCTGTTGCTGTGGGACTTGAAAAATAGATTAAGGGTCTTGGTTTTGGAAATTTTGATGGGATTGTGAGTCTTTCATGTTTTGGATTTATTATCCGGACTCAAGAAAAGCTTCTAGACTCTTTTCTAATTCAGATTTTTCTTCTATAGGTTGATCTTGATAAGGAGTATATGAAATAAACCTAGGGGGTTTAATAGGGTACTAGCTAATTTAGGGTGAATGATGCAGAATTAAAAACTAATTGCAAACACACTTAGTGTAACCAAGAGTGAGTCTGAATTCTCCGTGAAGGGCTCTGGAGCTGCTCCTCGAGATTCCTCTAAACTAAGAGTTGAGGTACTATGAGAAGCTCTCTTGGTTCAACACAAGTGGGCACACAACCAATACCAAACATGCATATGATATGAACAATATAAAGCAAGGCTAGATATAAAGAGGGATAGAGTTGAGAGATAGTGGATCAAACACATGCATAAAGATATGTTTCGAGGCTCGAGCCACTGCTCTACATCCCCGCCTTCACACAAAGATTTCCATTATGTCCACACAAGAATTTTCACAAAGGGACCTCCACTGAGGAATTACAACTTTACACCGGGAGTACACAAATCCTCTCCTCTCAAACACAAACCTCTACACAAGAGGTGGGCACCTAGCCAAGGACAAAGCAAAGAAAAATATACTTGCTGATCACAAAGATCACAAACAATCTCTCTTGGCGATCTTGAAAGATCACAAACAATTTCTCACAATACAAAGATTCTAAAGATATATTTGAGATGATAGCTCAAGTATGTGAGAAAATAATGTATTTGAAAATAAAACAACAAAGAAAATACTTGAAAAAAACTTCTTGATGGATATATAATATGAAGAACAAAATAGAATTCCCAAAGACTTGATTTTCTTTGATTTTCCAAAACTTTGAAAACAAATAAAGATAGAGAATTTTGACACAAAAATTCTTTTGAAAATTTTGTAAAAACACTTGAGAAGGTGGGAAAAATTGGTCTAAAAAAACTTAGTTAAAACGGGCCTCCAAGAACCCATATTTATATGGTCTAAAAATATAGTCGTTGGGGTCCAAATCAGATCAAAACTGACCTGTCGGTCGACCGCCCCAAGGTAATTTTCCTGTCGGTCGACCGCCCGGTCTACTGAGGCCAGAACCAGAGAGTGAACTCTCTGGATCAGTTGACTGAACGGCCGAACGGCCCATGGCCAAGGCACATTGTGCATGTCAATGCACATCGGTCGACCACTCGGTCGATCGAGCTCTGGTCCGGTCGGCCGGTTGGTCGACCACTAGTGGGCTCAGGTTAAGGTTTTAGGGTTTGAAAACTTGATCTTTTAAATACCTATAAAATTCCATAAAATCACATAAAATCCACAAAATAAGTTTTTTAAAATATTTGAACAAACAAATATGTGTGACTAAGATTCAACATATATTTCAAACTATTTGAACTATTTTTGTGATATTGAAATTTAGTTTTAAACCGGAAATCATATTTTTCATAAACCAAACTTTGAAATGAAAACTGATTTCTCCAAAACTGGCATAGATGCAAAAACATGATATTAGACAACGTTTGAAGCATGATGTACATGGATAGAATCCAATACACATATAAAGGATATATCTATGTTTTTGACATTAATCCAAAACTAAGTTTTGTTAAAAATAAAACTTGAAATACATGAACTAGAATCATCAAAATAAGTTTTTCTATAAACTTGAACCATCAATGTATATGGATGAAATCCAATACACATATAAATCAAGTAAACTTGTTTTGATTCTATCTATTCGTGAAAACTAAAGATATGTTTTTTGAAAATCCAAAACCGGTTAAATCGAAACCAAAAACTATTTTAACTTGTGTGTGTGTGTGAAATTGAGCATATCAAGACTAAGCTATATTTACTCAAGATCTAAAAACCAAACAAAACAAAACAAACCGAAGTCTTCTTGTAGAACCCCTTCTCCAAGCCAACTCGATTCAAACACAATTTAAAGAGCTTGACTCCAACCGAGTGCTAGATGCGATCTTGACACTCGAGCTCTTAAATCAACATGTGTTAGCTCAAAAACTGGCTTTGAATCCTTAGTTAAATATAATCACCTACTAAGATCTTGATCAATGTCTAGAACTTATTAAACACAAGATCCTTAGTAAACTAACCTTCATAAGTTAGTCATCATCAAAACTAAGGTGAAAGGCCTCTGGGCCAACAGTATATGAAGTAGGTTGTTGGTAAGGTGGTCGACCATATGACTCGGGGGAGTCCCACTTACTCGGTGAAGAGTGGTGATTGATTGACAAAGAAAAATAGAGCAAAAGGAAAAGGTTAAGGTCAAGAAGTTTCTCTATTTTCTCACAATTAATCCGCTGTAGCAAGAGCTTAACGGGTCGATCCACAAGGAGAGATGCGATGGAAGCGTTTCATTACGTTTTCTCTGTGTAAAACATAGAAAGAAAGATGATGGTTATAAAAGAGTTGATTCAATAAAAAGAGAGATCATAGCCTACTAATCATCTACCAAAACTAAGTACTAGTCTATGAAGAATAAACATTATGCTGACTCTAGAAAGTTAATCCTAAAGTGTTGCTTGATCGGCAAAAAGCAAGCACTAAAATAAGAGAAGGAAGTGTGGGTTGATGTTACTGCTTTTGCGATTCTTCCGTAGTAGCGAGCAGCTATACGGGTCGTATCAACAAGGAGGAAGAGCGATGGACGCTTGATGCAGCTTCAGAGTTCAAGAAGAAAGAAAGTTCTTGTTTCCAAATAAAGAATTTAAAAGTGAAAACAAGTTGTTTTTCAGAATTGTTGGAAAATGTTTTGGTGGTTTGTAAAAGTAAATTTTTTTCTTAGTTGTAAAAGCGCATGGCTAACTTTCTACTAAGTGCTCCCACTAATTTCTAATTTTTGGAAGATAGCCTCACGATGGATCATAGACAAACATAACCCTTATGCATTGGAACTATTCACGTGGAAATCGAGTGAAAGTTCATCCTAAAACTTAGCTTCACACGGCAAAAACTTGGACATTCCCTTATCAAGATCCAATAGAAGGCGAGAATACGGGAAGACACTAGTGCACTAATGGTATCGGTTAAGTTAAAAGGAAATTCTCTAACTTACAACAACAAGCAAAGTACAACACCCATAGATCATTAAAAAAAAACAATTTAAGTAAGAAATATAAGAAGGAAAACACTTGTAGGAAGTTAGAGTTAGAACCCTCGTCTTAAGATGCCATAGCTCTCGTTTGCACAAGGCTTGTTTGACACTATTGACTCATTTGGGTTATCAATCAAGAAGTTAGAAATTAGTGGGTTAGTAGTTAATTAGCTATGCAATGGTGGACTTAGTTAGACATGGTAAGAAAGAAGTAAAAAAAGAAAAGAAGTAGAGAGAGAAGGTAAGTTATGATTGAGGTGGAACCTGCACACAAAAATACAGAATTTTAGAACTAAGAATGAAAAGTGCAAGTTACTCAATTCTACTGCAATAGCAAATGGCTATGCGGGTCGTGATCCACAAGGAGGGACTAGCGATGGAAGCTCTTTTAGTAAGTCTTCTTTTAAGATACAAAGTATGATTAAAGTTCTTCTTTAGTTCTTTAAAAGAAAAAGAGAAAAATTAGGTTAAAGTGAAGTTAGAAAGAAAGTGGTAGATTGAGAAGGTGAGAAAATGAAAAAATGGATTATATACAAAGAAATTGAAAAGGGTGATAAAAATGGTTGGAGATTGTGATATTGAAACTAAAGAATAAAAGAAAAGAAAGACAACCTAAAAATTACTTACCTCTTCAGTGCTCATATACCTTGGATCTGTTGCGACGACTTACCTTGTCCTTGAAGGCAATCAAGCATGGCGTATAGGATCTTCCCCATTCTCGATCTACACTACGAATAAAAGGGCAAATTATACTAGCAAGAGAAGGGTTGTTCATCACCATAGGCCATCAAGTGCACTTGCAACGGCTAAGCAGTCTCGAGGCTATCGGATCCTCTTGGATTGCAACACATCAGAGGAGAGTAAAAGAAAACAAGAGTAAAAAAAGAAAAAGAAACTTTGATTCGATTCAAATAACAATGAAAAAAGAGATCACTTACACTAGTGTCACCTTCAGTACAAGCTTGCTCTCATTCCTCCATGAAAGTCATCTCTCCTCTCAGTTACATAAAGAAAAGTAAAAAATTACATAAAAAGAAAACTAAAAACCTAAGTTACAAACTACAAATTATCCTAAGTTCTATTCTCTGCTTGGTCGTCCTCTTTGCCTTTGAGATTGTAGGTATTTATAGAAGAAATGCAGAGGTTCGAGGAGTATGAAGATAGAGAAAGCTGGCTATTTCTGAATTTGAATCCTCTCCTTATCTCCAAACTTGATTTGATGTGGATATTCAGTTCTGATCTACAGTTTATTGGCGTGTTGATTGCTGAATATCACTTATCAAATGACAGAAATAGAAATAGTGATCAACATAAGAGTTGTATCCCTGTAAGTCTGCTTTCTGGATCATCTAGAATCATCAGATTTGAGATTCAGTAGCGAAAGTTATGATTCAAATACTAAAATGTATGCAGTCAGAATCTGAGTCAAACTTGCTTCATCTCATCCGTTGATCTTCTCTCTATCCATTTATCTCTCTGTATTTGATATTATCCTCGGTTGATCTTTAGCTAACCAAAATGGATTTATAAAAATCTAAATTTTATCAGTTTCCATTTGGTGTTATCTTTCTGATTTGCTCTGATCTTCAGCTAAACATTTGCCCTAATCCTTGATTTGTTCTAACTAGATCTGGGATCATGCTGAGCTAACCAAATAGATCTAGTTAAATCTAATTTTAACTGGTATTTATTTAGTTTAATCTCCTTTCTCTTCATTATTATCTTCTGCAAAATAGGTATTTAAGACAAGGAAATTAGCAGATTTATTACACGATAAATGTAGGAGTGCAATGAAAAGAATACAAAATATATGTACGATCACACCCCCACACCTATCTTTTGCTCGTTCTCGAGCAAAATAACTAAACTATAGTAAAAATTATTAGACCACTTTCGCAGGTCACGCGATTGCACTGAGCATGTGCAACAAGTCGTTAAACCTCTAGGTTTCCCCTAGAGGACGAGTTTTGTCTCGTGAGGGTTTTCAGTGGATTATACCCACAAAATCTATAAAGAAAGAGAAATAAAGAGTTAGTATTTTCGAAAAGCATTTTGAAAGAGAAAAATATTTGAAGTATAATTGTAAGATTTAAGTAATTTATAAGTTATAGGAAAACTAAATTTTTCATTCCTAAACTTAGTCTCTATTCAAAAATTTGTTATCAATCAAAGTAAGGAGTCAAATTGTACTTCTCATCTAGTCTATTACTTTACCCTAAGTCATATGCACCTTGTGACCGTGAAAATTTTGAGTAAGGGTTCTTTAGCTCTAACTCTTATGCCTTATTTATTTATATATATATTTTGGTGGTATTATTCCTTAGTCCTATTAGGCTTTCTAATCTGCCCATGTAACGAGTCTTTAATCGATGACTCCCAACCAAACGGTTTTAGGGCACCGGGTGAGAAAACACCCCAAGAACTTAAGGACTCGAGCAAACAAGGCCACAAAACTAAGGATTTTATTATATGAACCACTTTTAGGCGTGAATACTTATGCTTTATTAGGCACAAATATCCAGCTTAATCAGAGGATTTTTAAATATATATTTTTCTCAAACTTATCTAATCATATTTCGCATAAATACTAAGGCTTGCTTAGGCCAAAGTACCTAACTAATCAATAATTAGATTTGTTCATCTTTCATAGATATATTTTTTCTCTGTATTTTTAAAGGTATAAGAATCTTCGTTTTTTGAACCCTAAGTGAGTAAGTATATAAAGTGTGCATATTTCATTAAGGTAAAGATCAAGACTAAATTACTTTGACAAATTATCTTCCTAACTCTAAAAATCAAACAAATAATCTTATTTTGACCAAGTTTAAGAAATACTAATTTTGGTTTTCCTATTCCTTAAAATTGACTTAATTTCTTACAAAAAATATGTCAAAATATTGTTTCTATTTTCAAAAAGTTTTTAAAAGTAAAGAAAATATTAAATTTTTTTTAATATAAAGAAAAAAAATCTAAGTTATGTTAGAAACCTCCCCCACACCTATCTCATGCATTGTCCTCAATGTATGAATTAATTCATAGATGCATGAAAAAGAAGAAAGGGAAGGAAATATTACCTTAAGGTGGTGGTTCCGGTGGTGGTGTGATTGGTCCACGAAATGCGACCCAATTAACTTTTCGTGGAGTTCGGAGGAACCCACCAGAAATTTTTCTAATATAACCCACTAAAATGATATATATATGAATGATTTTTATTAAATATTTTACCCCATCTAATTTCCAATTCCATAATTAATTTCAGAGTCAATTTTGTCAACTGCCTTGTCCCAAAATAGAGTGTGAAAGGATAGAATGATTGACTTGGACTCAGGAAGTACGGGAACTAATACCAACTCAGGAAAGTGACTTAAGTCAAGTAAAGGTTCAGGAGTAGAGATTGGTTCAGGAAATGGATCCAAATCAAGAAGTTGAAACTCAAGTCCACATTTATTTCCCAACAATGGAATGTGACTTAATATTGGTGATTCAAGTTCAAAAATGATAGGTGTGGGAATCAAAACTGACTCTAAAATATTACTCAAGTCGGGTAACAAAACAGGAGTCTATATTGATTTGGGAATTTGAACTGGATCACAGATTTGAGAATTTAGGTCACATTTGTCATTGAGTTCAATTTCACAAAAATGAGAACTTGCCAACTTATCAATGGGACTTTCAAAATTATAAAATTGGTCAAGTTCAATATGATGATCATCAAAGATGGGTGATTCAATTTCATTATGAATTGACACAGGATCCAATGTTGACTGGGGAAAAAGTTGAAATCAGGTGAAGACATCGGAGTCATTATTGAATCAGGAAGTAGAATTGAATCACTAAGTTGAGGTTCAGGATCATATTCATTCTCAAGTTCTATTTCAAGAAAGGAATAACTTGCCAAACTGTCAATATCATTTTTAAAATTTATAGTTTGGGCAAGTTCAAATGATTGTGCTGAAATGGAACCTTGTGTTCCAAAACAACAGGACTCTTCGGCTCTAACAGAATGGTTATCGAGATCAGAACTGGAGAAACGGTGAGAACGTAGAGATTGGACCATCATATCTATGTCATGATTACGAGCGTTTTGAGCCTGAGTCATGGCTTCAAGCATCTTTTCATAGTTGATAGGTTCATCATTTTATTGCAATTGGTCTTGAAAAGATGAAGTGTTGTTTTAAAATTGGTGGTAAAATTGTGAGTCCATCAGATTTTGTGATTGTTGTTTGGACTCACGCATACTCATTTCCAAAATTGTTGGTTTTCTATTTTGGACTGGAGGAACTGAGTATGAATCTTGGAAATATTGCGGACAAGGTGAATAAGAAGGACAAGTTGGTTGAAAATTGGACTCGGGGAGGTGAATCCCCATTGACTCTGTGAAGAGTTGAAATTATTCTGAAAATTATGGTTATAAGATGGGGGCATGGGTTATATTGATTCGGATAAGACCAATCCGGCACACTAGGTTGGTTAAAGTTATGATATGCCAAGTTGGTAATATCCGAAAAAGAGGTTGGTGTGTAATATGGATTACCATTAAAATTGAAAAAATTGTTGTTATAAGCCATATTACACAATAAAACACAAACAAAGAAAAAAACAAACAAATAAGCAAACAAAAAAGAAAAAATTCTAACCTAACTTAGGGTAGACCTTTGACCTAGACGACTCCTAACTGGTTAGACTGTCCATAGGAGGTATAATGCAGACTTTGACCACAAGCTAATCAGCCAGGTCAGGGCAAGATTGGTGGGAGGTTTTCCATCAAAGATGTTCCTTAATTAAGTAACCACCAACCTTCAGGCTTTCGGCTCTTAATCCCCTTCCTAGACACTGATTTGGCAGCAGTCAAATTCCAACACCTTTCTCCCTTAGGATAATCTCCTAATTGAGTCCGAGATGTCCCTAGGGCCAACGTCTACTCATTTTTAGTTAGGCTTGGGTTAGTGAGTGAGGAGATTATTTGTGGGCTAAGGGAGGGTATTGACTTCCCCACTTTATTTTGTTTATAGGACAAGCCCTTAAGTCAATTTAGTGCAGTGTACAAGTATATAGAAAAAAAAAGTAACATTCAAGTAATATTTCATACAAGAATGAACCTTATACTAAATGCTATGCACACATACCTTTGCTCCAGCACTCTTCAACAGTAAATAGAAAATGAAATGAAATAGACACGTGCCTAAATGCAAAGTCTAAATCATTTTTAGCATTTACAATCAATGTGCTAAAAATGTATGTACAGTGAGTCAAATAAGGAGATAAATGCAACAGAAATTTAGATTTTTAATTCAGCCAACCTGCAAAAATACAGGTTAGTATTTCACTCAATTTTGCCACTGGAATGTAGCAAATATGAGGGCTACTGGGCTCTGCTTTCTTGAGCAGAGTCCAGGGCCACTTATATGTCCACTGCAATTCCTTGTTAAATCTGTACACCAAAAACAAAGAAGAAGGTTAACCAAAAATGTAAACTTTAAAGAGAGTAACTTACCGTCCCTCTCCGGCAACGGCGCCAAAATTTGATTGAGGCGGAACCTGCATACAAAAATACAGAATTTTAGAACTAAGAATGGAAAGTGCAAGTTACTCAATTCTACCGCAATAACAAGTGGCTATGCGGTCGTGATCCACAAGAAGAGACTAGCGATGGAAGCTCTTTTAGTAAGTCTTCTTTTAAGATACAAAGTATGGTTAAAGTTCTTCTTTAGTTCTTTAAAAGAAAAAGAGTAAAATTAGATTAAAGTGAAGTTAGAAAGAAAGTGGTAGATTGAGAAGGTGGGAAAATGAAAAAATGGATTATATACAAAGAAATTGAAAAGGGTGTTAAAAATGGTTGGAGATTGTGATATTGAAACTAAAGAATAAAAGAAAAGAAAGATAACCTAAAAATTACTTACCTCTTCAGTGCTCATATACCTTGGATCTGTTGCGACGACTTACCTTGTCCTTTAGGGCAATCAAGCATGGCGTATAGGATCTTCCCCATTCTCGATCTACACTACGAATAAAAGGGCAAACTATACTAGCAAGAGAAGGGTTGTTCATCACCATAGGCCATCAAAGTGCACTTGCAATGGCTAAGCAGTCTCGAGGCTATCGTATTCTCTTGGATTGCAGCACATCGAGCAGAGTAAAAGAAACAAGAGTAAAAAAAGAAAAAGAAACATTGATTCGATTCAAATAACAATGAAAGAAGAGATCACTTACACTGGTGTCACTTGCAGTACAAGCTTGCTCTCATTCCTCCATGAAAGTCGTCTCTCCTCTCAGTTACTTAAGGAAAAGTAAAAATTACATAAAAAGAAAACTAAAAACCTAAGTTACAAACTACAAATTATCCTAAGTTCTATTCTCTGCTTGGTCGTCCCCTTTGCCTTTGAGATTGCAGGTATTTATAGAAGAAATATAGAGGTTAGAGGAGTATGAGGATGGGAAAGCTGGCTATTTCTGAATTTGAATCCTCCCCTTATCTCCAAACTTGATTTGATGTGGATATTTAGTTCTGATCTGTAGTTTGTTAGCGTGTTGATTGCTGAATATCACTTATCAAATGATAGAAATAGAAATAGTGATCAACATAAGAGTTGTAGCCCTGTAAGTCTGCTTTCTGGATCATCTTGAATCATCAGATTTGAGATTCAGTAGCGAAGTTATGATTCAAATACTAAAATGTATGCAGTCAAAATCTGAGTCAAACTTGCTTCATCTCATCCGTTGATCTTCTCTCTATCAATTTATCTCTCTGTATTTGATATTATCCTCGGTTGATCTTTAGTTAACCAAAATGGATTTATAAAAATCTGAACTTTATCGGTTTCCATTTGGTGTTATCTTTCTGATTTGCTCTGATCTTCAGCTGAACATTTGCCCTAATCCTTAATTTGTTCTAACTAGATCTGGGATCATCCTCAGCTAACCAAATAGATCCAGTTAAATCTGATTTAAACTGGTATTTTTTTAGTTTAATCCCCTTTCTCTTCATTATTATCTTCTGCAAAATAGGTATTTAAGACAAAAAAATAGCAGATTTATTACACGATAAGTGTAGGAGTGTAATGAAAAGAATACGAAATATATGTACGATCAAGTTACACTACAAAGAGAGAAGTAAAGAGTAAAAAGAGTTACACTACAATAAGGAATTAAAAGCAAATGAAAGCACAAGTAAATTGAAAGAAGGAAGAGAAGTAGTACTTGTATTAGCTTGTCACCCTTCAAATACAACACTTTACACACTCTCTCTCTTTCACTCTAATGGCTAAAACTAAAACTAGAAGAAGAACAACAATAACTACAAATTAAAAACCAAACTACACAACTTGCTCTAACTCTGGATCTGCTCAAACTGAAGACCCCTGGGGGGTATTTATAGGCACCAGGGGAAAGGGGGCCACGTGAACAACACGTGGACCAAAGCGCAGGAGCGCGCGCGCCCAAAGGGCGCGGAAACGCGGCCTGGGCCGCATTTCTGAGGCCCTGCCAGGGCGGCGCGCGTCTGGCTTCGGGCAGCGCGTTGCCCAGACTGTCTTCTGATGCCTTGATCTTCTGGATTTGCGATTTGATACCCTAGGCTAACAAAATCTTCACCCTAAAGTCAATGGCTACTTGGTAGGCTTTTAATCACCAATTAAATGGTGATTTAGGTCTTCTTCTTCATTTGCACACCATGGACCTAGGATCAAGTAAGCAAGGTTTTATTAGCCAAATTTTACATGAAATAAATATGAGAATGTGATGAAAATTATGCAAAATTAGAGACTAATCACACCCCCACACTTATCTTTTTGCTCGTCCTGAGAAAAACAAAAATAAGAAAAATTATTATACCACTTTCGCAGATGACGCGATTGCACTGAGTATGTGCAATAAGCCTTTAAACCTCTAGGTTTCCCCTAGAGGAAGAGTGTTATCTCCTGAGGGTTTTCAGCGGATTGCACCCACAAAATCCAGTAAGTAAAGAAAAGAAGTTAGTTGAAAGAATTTTTCTCTTCTTTTTTTTTGAAAGAGAACTTTCAATCATCTAAGTAAAATGACCGAATGATGTAAAAATTAGGTTTAATCCTCACATGTCCTCTTATACTTTAGCCTTCATAAAAGAAGAAACTATGGTTTTTCTTTAAATTTAGAAAGGATCTTGTCCTTCTAACTCATTCTTTTATTTTTCTTTAGATAGATATGCATAATGTGTAAGTGTGATGTGCTTGGGATTTTTCAACTCAACTTTGAATATCATTTAATTTTATTAATATTTACTTATTATTCTTGGTTCCATTAGGCTTTCTACTTCACTTATGTAACACATATCAAACCGATGACTCCCAAACTAGATGGTCTTAGGGCACCAGGTGGAAAAACACCCTTCAGGTCAAATATGCAAGTGGAGTAGGCCACAAAATCAAGATTTAATTATCATTATTGTATATAGAAATTTTTTTTTTGGCGTGAGTAATCATGCTTCTTGAAGCACAATTATTCATCTTTTTCTTTTCTTTTTTTTTCAGAGTTGTGTCTCTAAATCCCAAGCATGTGTGTGTGGGTTATGCATATTCCACTAAGGCTAAATAAATAGTATGAGTTATTTTCCTTATGCCTTCTAACTTTTTAGTCAAACCAATCTTTCTTATTTTTAGGCAAAAATAAATATTCATTAATAAGGTTTCCGTAATTCCTACAATCTTTTGGTATTTTTATAAAGAGTGAAATTTCTTTTCAATCTGGAGATTTTTTTTTTGAAAGAAAAAGAAAGAATAAAAGGAAAAAGAAAAAGTGTTAGCACCCCCCCCACACCTATCTAATGCATTGTCCTCAATGAATGCATATGGAAATGCAAATACAATAAATAGGGGGAAGAATTGATGTCACCGTCTTCGTGGACTCGGGCCGGCCAAGTGCGAATAGGCTAAAGAAATGTCAAAAAGAATGTAGAAGGGGTAAGCATATAAACAATTCTTTTTTTTTGGTTAGGTGTATGACGGGGCAAAAAGAGTCAGCACACTATCATCCGGAGTCATAGGCTTATTGGTCAAGAAGGGCTTCAGTCTTTGCCCATTCACTTTGAATTCCCTGTTGTTCTTAGGGTCTGCAATAAGCACAGCACCGTGTGCGAAAACAGTGCGCACAATGAACGGTCCCGACCAACGAGTTTTCAGCTTCCCCGGGAAAATATGAATCCTAGAGTTATACAGCAGAACCCTATCTCCCGGTGCAAAGTTTTTCGGGTTATGATTTGGTCATGGAAAAGTTTAGTCCTGCTCTTGGTGATTCGGGCATTCTCATAGGCTTCATTCCGTATCTCCTCTAATTCTGAAATCTGCAGTCTCCTAAGTTCACCGACCTTGGTCAGATCAAAGTTGAGTTGCTTAATTGCCAAGAGAGCCCGTTGTTCTAACTCTACTGGCAGATGACAGGCTTTTTCAAACACGATTCTATAAGGAGACATCCCCAGAACTGTCTTAAAAGCAGTGTGGTAAGCCCACAATGCATCATCGAGCTTAACCGACCAATCCTTTCAGTTTTGTCCGACAATCTTTTGCAGAATGAGCTTGATCTGTCGGTTGGTGACTTCGACCTGCCCATTTGTCTGGGGATGATACGGAGTAGATAACTTGTGATTGATGGAATATTTTCGCATCAGAGCTTCAAAAACTCTGTTGCAGAAATGCGATCCATTATCACTAATTATCGCTCTAGGGGTGCCAAATCGGGAGAAGATGTCCTCTTTGGGAAATTTGACAACCACTTTGCTGTCATTCGTCTTCGTTGGCACAGCTTCTACCCACTTAGGGACATAATCTACATCAACCAAAATGAATTGGTTGCCGAAGGAATTGGGGAATGGGCCCATGAAATCGATACCCCAAACATTAAAAAATTCAACTTCAAGGATCGGGTTCAGGGGCATCATGTCTCTTCTTGAAATTTTCCCAATTTTTCTGACAATTTGCTCATGACTTGCAAAAATGATATGAGTCTTTGAACAAAGTGGGCCAGTAGAACCCAAGACCCACTTTGTAGAACCTTCTCTGCAGTCTTGCGGGGACCGAAGTGTCCTCCGCATGCAAGGTCATGGCAAAAGCTGAGCACACTCCTCTTTTCCTCCTCTGGTATGTATCGTCTAATAATTTGGTTGGACAATATTTAAAAAGATACAATTCTTCCCAGAAGAAGTACTGTACTTGGGCAAAGAAGCGGTATTGGTCTTGCTTTGTCCAGTCAGCGGGTAATTGTCCCGTGGCCAGGTAATTAACAATGTCTGCATACCAGGGTTCCTTAAGAATGGCTAGGATGTGCTCGTCTGGGAAATCCTCGTTGATCGGAGCTTGGATGGTTGGTGCATTCAGCATTAGTGAGAGATGATCAGCGACCACATTTTCTATACCTCGTTTATCCCAGATTTCTAAGTGAAATTCTTGAAGCAAAAAGATCCACCGAATCAGTCGGGCTTTTACTTCCTTCTTGGTCATGAGGTATTTCAGAGCCGAGTTATCCGTAAAAATCATCGTCTTTGAACCTAACAAGTAGGGCCGAAACTTTTCTAACGCAAAGACAACGGCCAAGAATTCCTTCTCAGTCGTTGTATAATTCTGTTGGGCATCATTCAAGGTCCTACTCGAATAGTAAATCACGTGCTGCCTATTATCGATGCGCTGTCCTAGAACAACGCCAATAGCAAAATCAGATGCATCACATATGATTTCAAATGGCTGGGCCCAATTAGGAGCAGAAATAATAGGCGCAGAAATAAGTTCTAGCTTAAGCTTCCCCCATGACTTGAAACATTCATCGTTGAAATCAAAGGGCACGTCCTTAGCGAGCAGGTTGGTTAAGGGCCTCGCGATTTTGCTAAAGTCCTTAATGAACCGTGGGTAGAACCAAGCATGCCCTAAAAGGGATCTAATATTCTTGATGCTTTTGGGTGGTGGAAGCTTAGCAATCACTTCTATCTTAGCCTTATCCACTTCTATGCCTCTCCTCGAAATCTCATGGCCCAAGACAATCCCCTGTCTCACCATGAAGTGACATTTTTCCCAGTTTAGAGTTAGGTTCTTCTCAATGCATCTTTATAGCACTAACTCTAGGTGATGAAGATACTGATCAAATGAATCTCCGTAGATGGAGAAGTCATTCATGAAAATCTCAAGAAAACGTTCCACCATGTTAGAGAACAAACTAAGCATGCACCGTTGGAACGTTGCGGGAGCATTGCACAATCCAAAAGGCACGCGCCGATAAGCAAAGGTTCCGAACGGGCAGGTGAACGTCGTCTTTTCCTGGTCTTCTGCAGCAATGGATTTGATTGTATCCCGAGTACCCATCTAGGAAGCAGTAGTACTCATGTCCAGCCAAACGTTCAAGCATTTGGTCGATGAAGGGTATTGAGAAGTGTTCTTTACGGGTAGCAGCATTCAACTTCCTGTAGTCGATACAAGCACGAACCTTGGTAGGCAGTCTTGTTTGTACCAACTCTTTTTTCTCATTTTCTACCACCGTAAAGCCAGCCTTCTTTGGGACCGCATGAACAGGGCTAACCCATTAGCTATCAGAAATGGGATAAATGATCCCATTATCTAATAGTTTCAGAATTTCAGCCTTAACTGCCTCTTGCATGAGAGGGTTAAGCCTGCGTTGTGGGTCCCTCCTAGGGGTTGCTTCATCGACTAAATGGATTCTATGTTGCACTATGGCTGGACTTATTCCCTTGATGTCCTTCATCGTCCATCCAATGGCTTCCCTATGTTTTTTCAGAATAGACATTAAGTTGTCCTCTTGTTGCTCAGTCAGGTGGGATGCTATGATGACTGGCATGTTGAACCTGCTCTGATACCAAATATTGATCCCGATATGATGCCAGTTATGGATCTAAAATACGAAGTCAACACTCACAAGAATATTAGTATAAAGAAATAAATATACTTGCAAATAAAGAAAAATAAATCACAAAAAAGTTAACAATCGCAAACACGTGTGATTTATCCTGGTTCGGTCCTCGTGACCTACATCCAGTCCCCAAGCCTCCCGCTTGAGATTTTCCTTTATCCTTGACTTTGTACACACTCAAAATCAACACCTTGCATACCACTTGAAAAATCCCCTTTGCCAAATGTGTACAACTCCTCTTACAACCAAGAGAACAAAACACCTTGTACAACTTCTCTTCTACACCAAGAAGACGCTCTTGTACAATGATTTCTTTGAGTGATTATAACCTTTCCTATAAGCCTTGATTCAGTATGTGATCCTGGACAAGGGCTAGTATAGGAGAACTTTCAGAGATCTTCACAAAAGAGTAGGAATTGGTGAAGAACTGAAAGTGGGAACAGTTTTCAGGAAATTAGAATATTTTCAGGATTTTTGGTCAGAAAATTGAATATTTGAATTGGTATTTTTGCCTAAGATTAACAACCCTATTTATAGCTGTACTCTAGGGTTAGTTAGGGTACTTATTAGGTCTAATTTAAACATTGAAACATTGGATAACATTGCAGAAAATAGCAGAAAACAGAAACTGTCAACAGTCAGAAACTGCCATTAGTCGACTTGAGATTTGGGTTAGTCGACTAGGGTAGGCAAATTTCACTGGGTTAGTCGACTATAATCAAGACCAAGTCGACTAGGTCAAGTTAAATTCAAATGAAAAGTTTCTAGAAACTGAACCAAGTCGACCACAACCATATTATAAGTCGACTAGGCCAGGGATTAGTCGACTAGGGGAAAGGGTCAAGTCGACTACAAAAGTCTATTAGTCGACTAGGTATTCTGTTAAGTCGACTAACAGAGACAAACAGAGAGTTGAGATCTTTTAGGACACAAGACTAGTCGACTAGGGAAATGGGCATGTTGACTATACTATGTATTAGTCGACTTGAAAAGAGTATAAGTCGACTAACTATACTAAGATATGTGTGTGTGCATCAAGGCTTTTAACATGCTATTTAATCATTACAAAACATATCATTAGCAACTCTCTTTGGGAAGTCTTGATCATGAAGAACTTTTGAATTAGCTTGTGATAGAGCTCCAAATGAATAGGCTTCACAAATGTCTTCATCAAAAGCAAGTTCCAACATTCTCCCCCTTTTTGATGATGACACTTTGTGTGTACAAATGCCCCCCTGTAGAAAATAAGTTATATGTTCTCCCCCTGTAGAAAATGGGTTATAACAGATATAGAAATACTTGTGCTCTTCTCCTGCAACAAATATATCATAACAAGTATATATATATATAAAGTATTGTTCTTATCAGACTTCTTATATGGTACCTGAAAGATAAACGTTAGATGGTACCAATCATAAAAGAAAACATTAACCTTTAGTAGACCAAACCCAATTTGAATTTGGTTTCCACCTGTTAGTATACACATAATCGCATGAATTACATATATCATGTATGTATGATGCAATATAAGTATTTTTGTCAAAAATGCTTAAGTTTTGAGGAATCCATATAGACTTAGTCTTAATTCTTTTTGAAATATTATTAGACTTTCTTTTCACAAAAGAATTATATGGATTACTAACATATAAAGATTTTTCAAAAAATCCAATACCACGATGATTATGTGACATCTTTTGATATGATAACAAATCATTCAATTTTTCTTTTCCTTGATTAAACTTAGTCACATTTTCAAAATCTCTTCATATTTCATTTTGAAAACTGATATGTCTTTATCTAACACAGAGATTCTTTCATTTAAAGACACAGTTTTCTTTTAAGCAAAATATTTTCTTTTATAAATTTCTCATTATCCTTTTTCAATGATGATATTACTTTTCAAAATCATCTTTTTGAGAATTTATAGAAGAAACTTGTAAAACATAACATGAATTGCTTTGAGAAGTTTTTCATTTTCCTTTGATAAAACTTTATTTTTCATTTTTTCATTCTTTAGATCATTGAATAATTCATGGAATGCATCTAAAAGTTCAGTATATTGTACCTCATCTTTTTCTAGCGCCATGTAACAAATATTGGCATGTTCAGTGGTTTCTTCTTCATCAGAGGAAGAGGAATCACTGTTTTCCCATGATGCTTGGTAGTCTTTCTTCTTTCTGAACTTTTTGCTCTTATATTACCTTTGTTTTTGAGCAATAGGCAACCATTCTTCATATGACCTGTTTTATTGCAATTGAAGCATTTAAACTTACCTTGCTTTAAGAATCTTCTGAATTTTCTTTAAAGCATTGCCATCTCCTCTTCATCGTCATCTGAATTGTCTGTGTCTGAGGATGCATGGAAGGCAAGTTCTTTCTTCTTTGAGAGAGGTTATTGTTTATCCTTCTTTCTTTCTTCGAGTTGCAGTTCATATGCCATTAGATTACCAATAAGGTTTTCTAACGACATTGTTAAGAGATCATTCGCTTCTTCGATTGCAGTTGTCTTCTTCTCCCAATCTGAAGTGAGTGCACGAAGGATCTTGCGAACTTTTTCGACTTGGGTGTATTCCTTTCCAAGGGATGCTAAGGAGTTGGTAATGTCGGTGAATCTTGTAACCATTTCTGAGATGGTTTCATTTTCTTTCATTTTGATCAGTTCAAACCTGTAGACAAGAACAGAAATCTTAGATTCTTTAACTTTATTTGTGCCTTCGTGTGTTACCTGAAGAGTGTGCCATATTTGATTTGCAGAAGTGGCTGTTGACACGCGGTTGAATTCTTCTTTGGTTAAGGCACAGAATAAAGCATTCATTGCTTTGGCGTCAAGGTTCGCATTCCTCTTTTGATCATCACTCCAAGCATTGTAGTTGGTTGATGGCTTGGTGTATGGTGCTTCAACAATGTTCCAAAGTTCGTAGTTGAGCGATTGCAAGTAAGATCTTCATTCTATACTTCCAATAGTTGTAGTTGGATCCATCAAATAGCGGTGGACATTGTGTAGAATGTCCTTCTTTGAATTGTGACGAATGGAACTCCATTGCCATCCTTGTAGATTGTTGACTAGATATGCAGGGCTCTGATACCAAATGTTGAACCTGCTCTGATACCAAATATTGATCCCGATATGATGCTAATTATGGATCTAAAATATGAAGTCAACACTCACAAGAATATTAGTATAAAGGAAATAAATATACTTGCAAATAAAGAAAAACAAATCACAGAAAAGTTAACAATCGCAAACACGTGTGATTTATCCTGGTTCGGTCCTCGTGACCTACATCCAGTCCCTAAGTCTCCCGCTTGAGATTTTCCTTTATCCTTGACTTTGTACATCCAAAATCAACACCTTGCACACCACTTGACAAATCCCCTTTGCCAAATGTGTACAACTCGTCTTACAACCAAGAGAACAAAATACCTTGTACAACTTCTCTTCTACGCCAAGAAAACGCTCTTGTACAATGATTTCTTTGAGTGATTACAACCTTTCCTATAAGCTTTGATTCAGTATGTGATCGTGGACAAGGACTAGTATAGGAGAACTTTCAGAGATCTTCACAAAAGAGTAGGAATTGGTGAAGAACTGGAAGTGGGAACAGTTTTCAGGAAATCAGAATATTTTTAGGATTTTTGGTCAGAAAACTGAATATTTGAATTGGTATTTTTGCCTAAGATTAACAACCCTATTTATAGCTGTACTCTAGGGTTAGTTAGGGTAGTTATGAGGTCCAATTTGAACATTCAAACGTTGGATAACGTTGCAGAAAATACCAGAAAATACAAACTGTCCAACAGTCAGAAACTGCCATTAGTCGACTTGAGATTTGGGTTAGTCGACTAGGGTAGGCAAATTTCGCTGGGTTAGTCGACTAGGTCAAGTTAAATTTAAATGACATCTGGAAACTGAACCAAGTCGACCACAACCATATTATAAGTCGACTAGGCCAGGGATTAGTCAACTAGGAGAAAGGGTCAAGTCGACTACAAAAGTCTATTAGTCGACTAGGCATTCTGTTAAGTCGACTAACAGAGACAAATAGAGAGTTGGGATCTTTTAGGACACAAGACTAGTTGACTAGGGAAATGGGCAAGTCGACTATACTATGTATTAGTCGACTTGAAAAGAGTATAAGTCGATTAACTATACTAAGATATGTGTGTGTGCATCAAGGCTTTTAACATGCTATTTAATCATTACAAAACATATCATTAGCAACTCTCTTTGGGAAGTCTTGATCATGAAGAACTCTTGAATTGGCTTGTGATAGAGCTCCAAATGAATAGGTTTCACAAATGTCTTCATCAAAAGTAAGTTCCAACATGGCAAGGTGTCCTTTCCGCCCAGGTAGGCGTACTTGAGGTGTTCAGGCAAGGCTTTTAGCTCTAGGGAAGGTGTTGCTTCATTGGAGGCAATCTCTGGGTTTTCAATCCTATGATGAGGTACACTTAGGCTTGATGCCCAATCCACTGCTGAATCTACGATCTGGTCTAGATTAAAATCCTCGGCCTCCAGATCAAACTCTGCCGCAGTTTTTGTCTCCATGCTTTCCTCATGCTCACTGGTCAGGTTTTCAGTAGAATTGACCTTAAACGTCTGATCATTAACATCCCTAGGTTGTCTTCCAAGATTGAAGACATTGAGTTCCTTCGTCATGTCTCCAAAAGTCAATCGCATGGACCCGTTCCTATAGTTGATTATGGCATTGGCTGTAGTAAGGAGTGGGCGCCCTAAGATGACGGGAGTTTGAGACCTAAGATTAGACACAGGTTGGGTCTCAAGCACAATGAAGTCAATGGGGTAAATGAAATCCCTGACCTGGATAAGGACGTCTGTGATTTCCCCCTTCAAGATCTTCACAGATCGGTCAGCTAGCTGAATGGTGACTCGAGTTGGGCTTAGCTCGCTCAACCCAAGTTGCTGGTATACTAAGAGAGGTAGCAAGTTGATACTTGCTCCCAGGTCAAGAAGTGCTTTACTGATTTCGGTCTGTCCTATGGTGCAGGAAATGGTGGGACATCCGGGATCCTTGTATTTCACTAGAATGGGACCAGACAGAATTTCGCTTATATTGGTTGCCAAGAACACTTTCTTGGGCAAATTGATCTTTCTCTTCTTCGTACACATATTCTTAAGAAATTTGGCATAAGCCAGGACTTGTTGGATAGCGTCAAGAAGTGGCACATTCAATTTGACCTGGTTGAACATCTCTAGCATTTTCTCCATGTGCATATTTTTATTGTTGTTCCTAAGCCTATTGGGAAAGGGTGCTACAGGCTTATGAACTTGTTCAGCAGCTTTTTCCTCGTCAGATGTTTGTGGAGCGGATTGGGAGGAACTAGTAGAGGTGGAGGCTGGAGTGGGATCAGGATGGACTGGACTTTTCTATTGGTAGACCTGGTTGTCTACCTTCTTTCTAGATCGCAGTGTGTGAATAGCATTGCACTGGTTAATCGATGGATCCTGAATTTCATATGCTTGATTGGAGGTTTTTGGGTTAACCAGTGGCTGACTAGGCAAAGTACATTTTGGTCTTTCACATAGGGAGCTAGCTAACTTGCTCATCTGCATTTCCAATCTCGATATAGCCTGTGAATGATTGTTCAGAGTTTGTCCCTGATTCTACATGAAAGCAGCTTGGGACTTTATGAAAGCCACTATGCTCTCCGCCAATTTACTGATTTTCTTTTCCATTGGTGAGCCTTGGGAGGAAGAAGTTGGGGCTTGACTGGGAAAAGTTGGTGGAGGAGTAGGATGGTGAAAATTGTTGGAAAAATTAGGCCTGGGAGGACTATTTTTGGCCCAGGAGAAATTGGGGTGATTTCTCCAGCCGGGATTGTATGTTTGTGAGTAGGGGTTGTGTGGCGGTCGTGAATAAGCCGCGTTCAGGTGTTCCGGTGGCACTTGTTGGGTGTGAAAAATAGGGCACTCTTCAAAGACATGGTTTGGTGCCTGACAATACGAACAACTCGGATTGTGAATTGGTGGTGGGTTGATCTGGTTGACATTAGCAGGCTCTTTAGTTTCCAGAGCCTCTATCCTTCTCATTAGGGTAGCAATCTTAGTCTCGGCAGCTATGGATGATTCTAGAGATAGGACCCCTCCTCTTGAAGCTATAGATTGTGAATTCCTAGGTTTTTCTGAGGCTGGCTCCCATTGCAGGTTTTTCTCCGCTAAATCCTCAAATAAATCCCAACCCTGATTCTCATCCTTCTGCAAGAACCCTCCTTGACACATCGTTTCTAACAGGGTCTTTGTCTGATAATCTAGACCATCGTAGAGAATCTGGCACTGACGCCATTTCTCCACGCCATGATGAGGGCACTGAGCTAGGATATCTTTGAATCGCTCAAAGTATCTCCAAAATGGTTCGCTCGGTTCTTGCCTAAACTGCATGATGTTCTTCCTAATGAGGGCAGTTTTGTGAATTGGGTAGAATTTCTTCAAGAAGGCCTTGACGAAATCATCCCAGGTCGTGACTGAATCTGCTGCAAAGCTGTACAACCACTTATTCGCTTGGTCCTTTAGGGAAAAAGGGATGAAACATAACCTAACGACATCGTCTCCTAACTGGGGTATACGCATCATGAGGCACACTTCTTCAAATTTCCTAACAAAGAAGTATGCATCCTCTGATTGTAAACCATAAAATTTGGGAAGAGTGTTAATGAATTGAGGTTTTAACTCGAAGTTATTTCCGTTTGCTTCAGTAAGTTTTATTCAAGATGGAAGTGAAGTTCTGATTGGGTAAAATCTATCCTGAAGTGACGCCATCACCGGTTCTGGATGTAAGGGTAGAGAGTGTTTCTTGTTAATTTGGAAGTTGACGGATCTCTCACCCACTCTTGCATGCAGCACACCACAACCAACGTGAAGACAACAAATAATCAAAAAAGAACAAAAAAAAAATAAACAAAAGAAAGAAAAACAACCACAAGCCTTAGTCTAAGGTATTTGGACCTAGACGACTCCTAACTGGTCGATTCTCCGGGGATGGTTGTTGCGGGAACTCGACTACAAGCTAATCGGCCAGGAAAGGGCAAAGCTCGGGGGGAGGTATCCGGGCGGAGCCACAGGCCTAATTACGCCAAACCACGGAGCTTTCGAGGCTTTACCTCTCAATCCACTTTCCTTAGACACCGATTTTGCAGGAGTATAGTTCTTACAATTTTCAACCTCGGTTAATCTCTTAGTGAGTTCGAGATGTCCCTAGGGCCAACGTCTATTGATTTTTAGTTAAGGCTTGGGAAAGTGTGAGTGCACTTGGAGATGATTTTTGGGCTAAGGAAGGGTGATGAAATCCCCACCTTATCTTGTTTATTTGGGTTTTGCCCTTAATGTCAATTGTGCAAGTGTACAGTTTATTCACAACAAGTTAACATTCAAAGCGGTAAATCACTTCAAAATGTTGGTTCTATTCTATATGAATGCACACGTACCTTTTCTCCAGCACTCTTTAATAGAAATTGAAATGAATTGAAATAGACACGTGCCCTAAATGCAAAAGTCTAATCCAAATTTCAATTAAGCAACAAGTGAATTTCTGTTGAGTTTATTATACATGCATAAAGGTGAAGCATCCAAGGAAACTAAAAAATTATGAAAGCAATTTTTTTTAGCGGCTTTCGGCAACCCTGCAAACGAGTTTGTTAGTACTTCAATCGGAAAAACTCGCTTTTACACGAATTTATCCGAGGGCAAATGAATCCTCGCGCAATGTCCTCGGTCACCTCTTTCGCTTCCCATGATAGTGAGCTCCTTGGTACTTCTCCTACACACAAAAACAAAGAACAATCTTATGGGCTATGCACTGATTGCCTCTTTTTCAAGGTAAAATCGT
Source organism: Agave tequilana (assembly GCA_038442645.1). Taxonomy (NCBI): domain Eukaryota; kingdom Viridiplantae; phylum Streptophyta; class Magnoliopsida; order Asparagales; family Asparagaceae; genus Agave; species Agave tequilana. Next base: position 96,289 of record JAVJIF010011472.1, read on the forward strand.
TGCCACAGATTTAAGGTAAGTATTTGGCTAGAGGAGGTAAGTACTTCTTTTAGATTTTCTTTCTTCTCTTTTAACGTTTAGTTTAGATCACCAACACCACGATAACTCTTTTTTACTTTTTTTAATTCCTTTGTATAAATCCATTTTCTATTTTCTCCACCTTCTCAATATACCACTTTCTTCCTAACTTAACTTTAACCTATTTTTCCTTTTCTTTTAAAGAACTAAAAGGAGATCTTTAACCATTGAATGTAACTTAAAAGAGAACTTGGTAAAAAGCTTCCATCGCTAGTCCCTCCTTGTGGATCATGACCCGCACAGCCACTTACTATAGCGGTAGTATTGAGTACTTGCACTCTTTAGTTTGTATTTCTGAAATTCTGTATTTTTGTGTGTCGGTAAAATATTAATCAGACATCTCGAACTCATTAAGAGATTGACTGAGGGTGGAACTTGTTTTGAATCTTACTCTTGTAAAATCAGTCTCTAAGGTTGGGGATTAAGATGTCACACTTTGAAGATACTGTGATTTAGCGTAATTAAAGCCCGTTGCTTACGCACGGATATCTCCCACTGTATTTTGCTCCTAACTGGCCATTAGCTTGTGGTCAGATTCATACAATAACCTCCCCTGGGTAATCGACCAGTTAGGAGTCATTTAGGTCTAGGTCAATCTTAGTATAGGCTTGGTTTTTATTTTTTTTTCTTTTTTGTTTGTTGCTTGCTTTTCTTTTTTGTTTGTGATTGTTTGTGAAATGGAATTCAACAATAATAATTCTTTCAATCCTAATATGAATCCATATTTCACACTAACCTCATTTGACTCGAATGAGTTCAACTTGGCTTTTTATAACATAAACCAATCAAATAGGCCGGATTGGATTTATTAGACTCAATATGACCCATACCCCCAATCTTATAACCATAATTTAAAAAAAAAAAAATTCAACTCTTCACAGAGTCAATGGGGATTCACCTCCCCCGAATCAAATTTTCAACCACCCAGTCTATAATTTTAACAAATTCCACAATATTCATTCCCTGATTTTGCTTCCTATACTCCTTATTCGGAACCACACATAGAAGAAAAATCTGAGTTAGAAAAGAGTATAGAAGCTAACACGTAAGACGTCGAGCGATAATTTCAGAAAATGTTAGCCTCTCCAATTTCACAATATTTGTAAGAGTTTTACTTAGTCCCAGCTCTTAAAAATGATCAAACATCAATCTTGAAATTGAGTGAGGAACTCTTGCGTGTGTCCGAGCAACAATCTCAAAACTGTTAGACTCATAATCTTCATAATTTTTTTCAAAATCAAGATTCCTACACTCCCTTTCTAGAACATCCACTAGAAGACAAATCATACCTAGAAAAGAGTATAGAAATCTTGCAGGAGTCCGCGCTACAATTTCAAAAATCTTCTGCCCAGTCTATCAATAGGCTGGAATACAATTGAGTCAATTGGTCAATATTTATAGGAATGAGAAAACTCTCTCTTATCAACCTTTGACTAATTCATATATCTCTAACTCTATTAATTTGACTCAGAACTCTTGTTGTTTTGAAAACCAAGATTCAATTTCAGTATACCCATTTGAACTTGACCAAACTCTAAATTTTGAAAATCACATTGACATTTTGGCAAGTTATCCCTTTCCTGAAATTGAATTTGAGAATGAATGTGACCATGAACCTCAACTTGATAATTCAATTCCACTTCTTGATTTAATGTTAACTCCGGTATCTTTATCTCAGTTCAATCCTTTTCCGAGTCAACATTGGATCCTGTGCCACTCCATCGTGAAATTGAATCCCCAATTTGTATGATCAACAAATTGAACTTGACCAATTTCATACTTTTGAATGTCTCATTGACAAATTGGCAAGTTTTCCTTTCAAAGAACTTGAACTTAGAGAAGAATGTGACTTCGATCCTCAAATTTATGATCCAGCTCAAATTCCTGAATCAATATTGAATCCTATTTTGTCACCCAACTTAAGCAACATTTTAAAATCAGTTTTGATTCCTATACCTGTCATTTTTGAACTTGAATCACCTATCTTAGAAAGTTATATTCCGTTGTGGGAAAATGAATGTGGATTAGAATTTTAACTTCTTGATTTAGACCCGATTCTTGAACCAATTTTGACGAATCTTTACTTGACTTGCGTCAAATTCCTGAGTCAGTAGTAGTTCGTGTGCTACTTGAGTCTAAATTAATCATTCCATCTTTTCACACTTCATTTCGGAACAAAGTTGTTAAAAATAATGACTCTGAAATTATTTTGAAAATTTGGAAACTAGATGGGGTAAAATTCTTAATAAAAAACATTCATATATGCATCATTTTAGTGGGTTGTATTATAGAGGTCTCTGGTAGGTTCCTTCAAAATCCACACAAATTGATTGGGCCGCATTTCATGGACCAATCAGACCACCACCGGAATTATCACTTTGAAGTGATTTTTTCTTCCCTCTCTATTTATTTCATGCATACATACATTCATGATACATTGAGGACACTGCATGAGATAAATGTGGGGAAGGGTTTACTACATGGAGTTTTTAGATTTACTTTAATTTTCACTTCTTTTAGGATACTCTTAGATTTTTCCCTTTCTTAAAAAGCTTTTTGAAACAAGACAAAAAGTTTTGATCTATTTTTAAGAAAATTAAGATGATCTTAGAAACTAAAGAAACCTTAATTATGACATCTTAAACCTAGTCGAAATAATGGATCTTGTTTAAAATTATAAGTTAAGTAAGATAGATTGGAGAGATAATTGAATTTTTTGCATTAGATAGTATGCACTTCACACTTACACATTTTTTGGATGAAAACAAAGACTTAAAATGCCATAAAGCATAAATAAAAAAATACATACGATATATATGAAAAAAATCACTTATTAAGTTGGATTGCTATGCCTCAAGAAGCATAATTATTCACGCCTAAAGGTGGTCATAAGAAATTAATAATCCCTCTTAATTTTGTGGTTTATTTACTCAAGTCTTTAAACTCGAGGAATGTTTTCTCATCTGGTGTCCTAAGTCCATGATTGAGGCTAAACCTGCACAAAAAATACGAGATTATAGAACTTAAGAAAGAAGATGTG